>VKOC01000010.1:9445463-9519009 GCA_009364415.1 Spea multiplicata
GTACATCATAACTCCCATCACTCTATACTGTTCCATACAGAGCTGGAAGGCAGAGGCCTTCACCCCCACCGCAGGACTCCTGAAAGGTAAGTGAACTTCAAAGAGGGAGAGGGTAGATAGTTAGGCGGGGGTAGATAGGGAGAATGGGTGAGATGGGGGATAGGGGGTAGATAGGGCAGAAGGGAGTGAGAAGGGGTAGATAGGGCAATCATACTCCTATCATGCCAAGTCTGCGAGTACATCCTGGGATCTGGATATGCCTGGGCATGATAGGAATGTGATTGCTGTTCCGGCGCTCAGCTGTGAAGCGCGCACCACGGGAAGACGGACGCCTCCCGCTCCCACTGCAGGACTCAACAAGGTAAGTAAGGGGAAGGGGCAGAGGGGGGCAGTGAGAAGGGGCAGAGGTGGTAGATAGTGATACAGGGGGATAGATAGTGAGAAAGGGGAGTTTTGTTACAAGTTTTTATTCCTTTTTTGGGATGGGGGGCGCCAGAGGAGTAGTCCGCACAGGGCGCCAGAACACCTAAGGCCGGCTCTGGGCACATGTTTAATTTGGGACACAGTAAAGGTTCCATATTTCAGTATAACCCTATAAAATGATATATTGTGTAAAAGCACACGCCTTGACGATTTCGATGACACCTCACTTACCTTTTTAGGTGGCCCACAGCAACTCCGTCTCTCTATATCTTCCCAACTGATGCTGTGAAAGAACGGATGCTGTCTGATGTTTTCAGTCATCCAGAGGCGATTCTGAGGATCTTTCTTTAACAGATAAGTCAGTATATCCACAAACGCAATGTATGGAGAGTAATATTTGCCCTAGAATTTCCAAAACTCAAGACTCAATTATCATAATAAGCCATAGAAAATGTGGTGTTTTTCCTTTTTCCCCCCTTTTTTCATTTTTTGATATATATCTTTCAAAAAATAATGCAACATTTGTATGGGTACAGTAAAAATGAAAAACATAATTAAACAGATTTTACCCTCAGTAAATAAGGGGTTACACATTTTGGGGGGTTATGATAAAAATATAAATAGATACACTGAAATCTATAAACAATACTGCAGCATCATAAATGCAGGACTTAAGTTTTTATTATCCAGTTTTGAAGATCGATGTATTCTCCATATGGATATAAGCCGCTGCCATGAGCGTTCTGTAAGATGTTCAGCCATCACAGGTATGTCTGTGGAAGAATCACAGAATATTCGCTCCTGCAAACAAAAGACAAAAAGGGACACCGGTTAATTCAAGATCTTACCACTAGCCCTATAAATGCAACATGATGCATGTCTAAACACAAAGTAGTCACCGCAGAGATCCCAGGCTGTTGTTGAAGCAAAACTTTCTTGGTCACCACCAGCTGGAGATCCACAGCTTGACCACATACGTGATAGATATGTCTAAAAACATGGAACTTACTTTATAGATGGAAAAATCCCGTAAAAAGGAGGAGAGATGTAACCACCTTCAAAACTGCTGCTCTGCTTTCATGTTTCTTCAGCTCGCTTTATTAATTCTGATGTCCAGTGATGTTTTTACATCTAGGGAAGGCTGTAAAGTGCCCTTTCTCCAAACATGAAATCAGATGTTCTCTCATGTGTTTCTGGCTGTACCTGCATGTGGGATCTCTATTGCTCAGAAATTCAAAGGCGTTGGCGATGGCATAGACCCCACAGTCGTCAGGGTTAGGCTGTTGATCGACATTTAGCACTTGTACAGTACTCAGAGGATTTATGAGGACACTTCCGTAGCACTCCTCAATTTGTTTGCGAGCTGAGAGGGAGAGCCGCCGTGGTTTCAGACTGTCAGCAACTTCCACTGTGTTCCCCCTGAAACATGATGTGAACCAGTGATGCCGTTGGCAATCATAATGGATTTGTACTGCAGGTCCACTCACTGGTTCAAATTGGGACTGGGCCAAAAGGCAGGTCTGTAACCCATCAGGGTTAAACTGGCTCTTCAGCAGTGTCTGGGCAGCATCAATAATTCTATCGTCCAACCACTCCTGGCTCTGCAGAATTTGCTTCTGTTCATAATCAAGGTGTAAATGAGCCAGCCATTTCCCATTATCTCCCTGCTTCATGAAGGGCAGATCCACATTTTGCTGTTTCTGCTCATCCCTCTTGATTTCAGGAATGGATGTGTTTTCCACAAGTTCTTCATCCTGAATAATTTCCTGAACAAGATCCGCTGTAATGTGGGGCAGTTTGTTCTTCATCCGCCTCTTCGTACATCTTCTCCTTTGATTCCTCACTTTGAAGACCTTTTCCTGCCTATCTTGGGAAGGTGTTTTGGAAGAACGGCTTAAAGCATCTCCTTCAACCACAGGCAAACTCAATGTAGAAAGGGGTTGGTTTGGTGAATTTGAAGCTTCCTGTCTTGTAGAATCATTACAGTCATTAGCAGCTTCATCTCCTTTTTCCCCGATCACGAGTTTGCCCTTTGACACCTTCATGGAAGTCTTTTTCTTATCGGTTTTCATTTTCCCAATTTTTTTGTTTTGGGAAACTTTGTTGTTCCGGTTCCTCCACTTTTTTCTCCGCAAGATCTTTGTCCATGTCCGCTTCCAAGCAATGAATTTTGAAAGCAAAACATTTCCAAGCCAGGAGCCAAAGCGGGAACAAACTTCCATCATTCCAGTTTCTTCAGATCTCCTGTTAATGAGAAAAGAAAGAACATGTAAATAATTCAGAACTCAACAATGGCAAATAATAACGACGTAGGTATGAAAAACACCTTACACAATTGATATATAATATACAATTACATAAAATGAAGTATTATGCACTAGAAATTCATCATTGAACCAGAGACAGGTTTTCCAAACCAAATCAGATCTAAATGTAAACCAGTAGCTACACATTTAGCAGGTTGCATTGTGATGTAAACACAGTGATGTCACTATAGTTATTACATGGTAAAATAACTATTTGAGTCTATGTCTTGTGTCTCTTCTATACATCCTGACATGAGAAGTAATTCTTATTACAGAACATAAAATCACATACCACTAGAGTTATATTAACACATTTCTTTTATCTGTCTATCTATCTATCTATCTATCTATCTATCTATCTAGGTATGAGCAGGGCCCTCCTTACCTGTTTAAGTCAATTTGTTATGTTATATAACACTTATTATTTCTTGTTTACAGCATTGTACAACACTACAGAATATAATGGTGCTATATAACGCAATAAATAATATTAATGATATATATGAATAAATATACATTTCACTAAACATACAAACTCTGTGTAACCAACATCTACTAGGTTAGTTGTTTCTATCTTCCTTCCTTTAATTTTTAAAATGAACATTTTCCATTTCTTGGCACATACATATGTGATCACTGAGCATGTAACCTTTTACTTCTGCTCATAAGGAAACTGTCACTGAACCCTGCCCCAGCTTTCAGGTCTTAATGTATTTCTAATCCATGAAGTCTTCACCTACCTTTTGTTGAAGTCTTTGACTGTGTTTGAGAATATCCAAACTCTGTATGAAAACATGTCTGAGTTTTTGATTCGTAGCTCTAGTCCAACATCCAAGTAGCCCAGATGCCAAACAAGATGTGATCAAAAAGTGAAGCAGGCTCTTTGTTTCTTGCCAAGCTCCATTGTGACATCATCATCTTGATGTCATTGCAATTATGATGTCACAGTAGGTGACACTGCATTAGGCTTGGAGCTTTCTCTTCGTTCCTTAGCTTCATGAGTTACTTTTCAAAACACCTAATAAATACATTGTCTCGGAAATATGTTTAGATACACAGAAAAACTTAAGAAAGAAGCTTGGCCCCTGGGGTCCAGAGGCTGACCTTCTAGTTTTGTGAGTCTTTAGTTTCTGATACACACTAACTTCAACTTGTGTGATCATCACACACCATTAATGTCACCGGTGCATGTAAACATATGAATACACGTATGTAATCTGCACTAGGGTTGGCCACTAGTTCCAGGACACAATGAAAGTTAAATGAACTCCCCTATTCTTTTATTACATTATCTTGGTCTCATAGGAATTCTAATTTACAGCTGAACAGAACGACCTATTTACACTTTAATATTGTAAATAAATGTAATGAGCCTTTACTTAACCTCTAAGGCGTCCTCATTTATACTGTAAATACTTATTAATATACATAAATAGCTGTAGACTGAGGAGTGAGAAGTGCTCCTCAGCTTTTGTCAGACCTTAGGACATCTCGAACAACTGTGATGAGGCAGACAAAATAAACCTTAACAACACAGAGGGATATCCTAAGATATTTATATGATATCCATGCAGATATATATATATATAGATCTTATTGATTTTTTGATTGAGTGACTAAAGTAAGTGATCAAGGTGGTGCAGTAGACATTGCTTATCTAGATTTTAGATTTACAACAGAGCGTTGTAGTCAATGGAGTATATTTGGAGCAAGGTCTTGTTACCAGTGGGGTACCTCAGGGGTCTTGAGAGAGGTCACATGATGTGAGGATGTTGGGTAAGGATGTGCAGAGTGAGTGACAGTTGGAAGGAACTGGTGATTTCATGACGGTTACAATGTTACCTCTACAAATCTTCTACACTGTTAATAAAGAGTTACAAAGGATTTCCTGGACCATTTCTGCAAGTTTATAACAATAAGCCAAATGGCAAATTATTTAGGTAAACTGGAAAAATGGTCAGAGCTGCGGCAACTGGCATTTAATGTGGATAAGTGGAAGATAATGCGCCTAGGGTATAAAAACCCAAGGGCCTACTATAGAATATCTGATACTGTCCTAACCTGTACGTGTGAGGAAAGGGATTGAGCGGTTATAATTTCAGAGGATTTATAGGTAGGTAGACAGTGTAATAGAGGAGCAGGAGATGCCTGCAGAATGCTTGGTTGTATAGGGAGAGGTATTAGTAGTAGAAAGAGGGAAGTGCTCATGCCTTTGTACAGAGCACTGGTGAGACTTCAATTATTGTATTGTGGACAGTACTGGAGACCGTATCTCCAGAAGTTATAGTTTGGATTAAGCTCAGAAAAGGGCTACTAAAATGGTTATTGGATTACAGGATAAAAATTACCAGGAAGGGGTTCCCCCTTGCTTCCCATCACCGGCAATCCGGACTTCGCTCCGGGTGGGGATATTGCTCGCCTGGCGCCCTTAGCGCTTGCTGAAGTCTCTGTTTTACGGGTGTGCCATGTGACACGCGGCTCGGCTCTTAAACCCTTGGCGGAGCTGACGGGGAATGTACATAACTCTTTTTTGACCCTTTTCCTCTACCACCAACTTAAGCATTTTCTTTCCTCGTCCGGGGCTCTAGCTGGTGGTGCATGCTCTCCCACCGCTTTTGAACGATTGTGTCTCGAATCCCGGGAGCCCCCTCACCTGCTCTCTGTTCTATACGCCCTTCTTCTTGCGCCGGCGGTCATTACTAAACCTTACTACTTCAGCCTCTGGGAGAGTGATCTGGGACTTGCCCTTTCTGTGGAGGATTGGGAGAGGATGCTCATGATTGTACATAAAGGGACCGTGTCCAGTAGGGTGCAGGAAACCCTTTTCAAAATTGCTACCCGGTGGTATAAGGTTCCCCTTGATTTGCATAGATTCATGCCCCAAATCTCTCCACTTTGCTGGCGTTGTAACTCCCATCCCGGCTCCCTTTTCCACATTTGGTGGGATTGCCCTGTTATTAAACCCTTTTGGAATGCGGTGGCCGAGGTAATTCGGGAAGTGTCGGATCCTACATTCATGGCCACTCCAGCCTCTATCCTGTTGCATTATAACAAGGTTCCGTACCATACATATAAGGGATCTATCACATTCCATTTGATTAATGCTGCGCTCACCACCCTTCCGAGATCCTGGAAGTCCGTCAACCCCCCTTCTCTCGCTGCCTGGTTCAATAGGGTAGAATTCATTTACCAGATGGAGGTCCTTTCAGGTGCCTCTGGGGGGCGGGATCATACGGTGGAGCTCAAGTGGTTCTATTGGCGCTCCTATATCTCCTCCTTGGAGGATCGCCCTGTTCCTCCTCTGCTGTAGGTATACGTTGGCAGGTTCCTTATCCCTCCTCGGGTCTCTGTTCATGAGCCATTTTATTGTTTTCTTATCCTTATTTTTGATTTTGTGCCACCCACGGTCTGGTTTGGTTTATTTTTATTTTTATTTTAGACCACTTTGGTCTCCGTTGATGTTCGCTCCGTACGACCACTGCGTAGCTCTATGCCTTTGACACATGTTTTTATGTTTATGTCTGCTCATGGTGCTCAGCTGCTATTTGATACGTTCCCGAAACATCTTCTCCGGATTGCATCTGTAACGATGGCTGCTGATTTTGCTGTTTTTTGTTGATGTGCTATGTACCTTTTACCACTGTGCCTTACCATTATTGTGACGATGTGCATTGTCATGTTTCGCTTTCAATAAACGGAGAATTGACAAAAAAAAAAATTACCAGGAAGGGTTAAAGGATCTTAACATATATATAGCCAGGAAGAAAGACATGACATACATATGCATAAAGCTAAACTAGATATAAGATAAGACCAGGGACTATGGAAAATATTCAAAGGTTGGGCAGAGTAAATGGGCTGAACGGTACTTATGTGCTGCCATTTTCTATGTTTCTATGTGTGAATGAATAAGTATTTGTGAATGAGAGAGTGGCAAGTGAGCAAAGATTGCACAGGCAGGCTGGGGTAAAAATGGGACAGACAGGCTGTGTGGGGCAAAGATGGAACAGGTGTGGTGTTTGTGTGGTGATCCATATATGCAGTTTAGGGTTTCCATACAAACAGATTTATACTTCCATACTAAGTAACACTTTAGATGACGCCACTGCATTTTTGCCTTCCTGGGCTGGTACAAAATTGTTCAGAAAAGGCCAGTGCGACCTAAACCAGCCGGTGTTATATTGTTTAACCCTTTATTTTCTATGTGCCCATACTGTGTGCTATCATTGAAATGAGCCTGTCTTGTAGTGTGCCCTGTAGATTCCAAAAATCATACAATAACCTATACATGTGGGGTATTTCTGTAGCTGCAGCTGCATAGGTTTTTCTGTGCATTTACAAATAACATCTGCATCTGGCTAACTTTGGCAAAGCTTGGAAGGCTAATGGCTGCAGGGGAAAAGCCTAAATTCCCCCCCCCAGTGAAATACCTCAGGTCGTCTGCTTTCCAGAAATATGCACTGTGTGGGTTTTGTTTTATTTGTTTGTGATTACATTTACAAACCTTTATACTAAAATAATGCAAAAACACCCACTTTAAAACGCAATGTATGCAGAGTAATATTTGCCCTAGAATTTCCACAAAGATATAGTATTTCTTGCATATAAGGTATTTCCAAAACTCAAGACTCAATTATCATAATAAGCCATAGAAAAATGTGGTGTTTTTCCTTTTTTTCCCCTTTTTTCATTTTTTGATATATATCTTTCAAAAAATAATGCAACATTTCTATGGGTACAGTAAAAATGAAAAACATAATTAAACAGATTTTACCCTCAGTAAATAAGGGGTTACACATTTTGGGGGGTTATGATAAAAATATAAATAGATACACTGAAATCTATAAACAATACTGCAGCATCATAAATGCAGGACTTAAGTTTTTATTATCCAGTTTTGAAGATCGATGTATTCTCCATATGGATATAAGCCGCTGCCATGAGCGTTCTGTAAGATGTTCAGCCATCACAGGTATGTCTGTGGAAGAATCACAGAATATTCGCTCCTGCAAACAAAAGACAAAAAGGGACACCGGTTAATTCAAGATCTTACCACTAGCCCTATAAATGCAACATGATGCATGTCTAAACACAAAGTAGTCACCGCAGAGATCCCAGGCTGTTGTTGAAGCAAAACTTTCTTGGTCACCACCAGCTGGAGATCCACAGCTTGACCACATACGTGATAGATATGTCTAAAAACATGGAACTTACTTTATAGATGGAAAAATCCCGTAAAAAGGAGGAGAGATGTAACCACCTTCAAAACTGCTGCTCTGCTTTCATGTTTCTTCAGCTCGCTTTATTAATTCTGATGTCCAGTGATGTTTTTACATCTAGGGAAGGCTGTAAAGTGTCCTTTCTCCAAACATGAAATCAGATGTTCTCTCATGTGTTTCTGGCTGTACCTGCATGTGGGATCTCTATTGCTCAGAAATTCAAAGGCGTTGGCGATGGCATAGACCCCACAGTCGTCAGGGTTAGGCTGTTGATCGACATTTAGCACTTGTACAGTACTCAGAGGATTTATGAGGACACTTCCGTAGCACTCCTCAATTTGTTTGCGAGCTGAGAGGGAGAGCCGCCGTGGTTTCAGACTGTCAGCAACTTCCACTGTGTTCCCCCTGAAACATGATGTGAACCAGTGATGCCGTTGGCAATCATAATGGATTTGTACTGCAGGTCCACTCACTGGTTCAAATTGGGACTGGGCCAAAAGGCAGGTCTTTAACCCATCAGGGTTAAACTGGCTCTTCAGCAGTGTCTGGGCAGCATCAATAATTCTATCGTCCAACCACTGCTGGCTCTGCAGAATTTGCTTCTGTTCATAATCAAGGTGTAAATGAGCCAGCCATTTCCCATTATCTCCCTGCTTCATGAAGGGCAGTTCCACATTTTGCTGTTTCTGTTCATCCCTCTTGATTTCAGGAATGGATGTGTTTTCCACAAGTTCTTCATCCTGAATAATTTCCTGAACAAGATCCGCTGTAATGTGGGGCAGTTTGTTCTTCATCCGCCTCTTCGTACATCTTCTCCTTTGATTCCTCACTTTGAAGACCTTTTCCTGCCTATCTTGGGAAGGTGTTTTGGAAGAACGGCTTAAAGCATCTCCTTCAACCACAGGCAAACTCAATGTAGAAAGGGGTTGGTTTGGTGAATTTGAAGCTTCCTGTCTTGTAGAATCATTACAGTCATTAGCAGCTTCATCTCCTTTTTCCCCGATCACGAGTTTGCCCTTTGACACCTTCATGGAAGTCTTTTTCTTATCGGTTTTCATTTTCCCAATTTTTTTGTTTTGGGAAACTTTGTTGTTCCGGTTCCTCCACTTTTTTCTCCGCAAGATCTTTGTCCATGTCCGCTTCCAAGCAATGAATTTTGAAAGCAAAACATTTCCAAGCCAGGAGCCAAAGCGGGAACAAACTTCCATCATTCCAGTTTCTTCAGATCTCCTGTTAATGAGAAAAGAAAGAACATGTAAATAATTCAGAACTCAACAATGGCAAATAATAACGACGTAGGTATGAAAAACACCTTACACAATTGATATATAATATACAATTACATAAAATGAAGTATTATGCACTAGAAATTCATCATTGAACCAGAGACAGGTTTTCCAAACCAAATCAGATCTAAATGTAAACCAGTAGCTACACATTTAGCAGGTTGCATTGTGATGTAAACACAGTGATGTCACTATAGTTATTACATGGTAAAATAACTATTTGAGTCTATGTCTTGTGTCTCTTCTATACATCCTGACATGAGAAGTAATTCTTATTACAGAACATAAAATCACATACCACTAGAGTTATATTAACACATTTCTTTTATCTGTCTATCTATCTATCTATCTATCTATCTATCTATCTATCTATCTATGAGGTATGAGCAGGGCCCTCCTTACCTGTTTAAGTCAATTTGTTATGTTATATAACACTTATTATTTCTTGTTTACAGCATTGTACAACACTACAGAATATAATGGTGCTATATAACGCAATAAATAATATTAATGATATATATGAATAAATATACATTTCACTAAACATACAAACTCTGTGTAACCAACATCTACTAGGTTAGTTGTTTCTATCTTCCTTCCTTTAATTTTTAAAATGAACATTTTCCATTTCTTGGCACATACATATGTGATCACTGAGCATGTAACCTTTTACTTCTGCTCATAAGGAAACTGTCACTGAACCCTGCCCCAGCTTTCAGGTCTTAATGTATTTCTAATCCATGAAGTCTTCACCTACCTTTTGTTGAAGTCTTTGACTGTGTTTGAGAATATCCAAACTCTGTATGAAAACATGTCTGAGTTTTTGATTCGTAGCTCTAGTCCAACATCCAAGTAGCCCAGATGCCAAACAAGATGTGATCAAAAAGTGAAGCAGGCTCTTTGTTTATTGCCAAGCTCCATTGTGACATCATCATCTTGATGTCATTGCAATTATGATGTCACAGTAGGAGACACTGCATTAGGCTTGGAGCTTTCTCTTCGTTCCTTAGCTTCATGAGTTACTTTTCAAAACACCTAATAAATACATTGTCTCGGAAATATGTTTAGATACACAGAAAAACTTAAGAAAGAAGCTTGGCCCCTGGGGTCCAGAGGCTGACCTTCTAGTTTTGTGAGTCTTTAGTTTCTGATACACACTAACTTCAACTTGTGTGATCATCACACACCATTAATGCCACCGGTGCATGTAAACATATGAATACACGTATGTAATCTGCACTAGGGTTGGCCACTAGTTCCAGGACACAATGAAAGTTAAATGAACTCCCCTATTCTTTTATTACATTATCTTGGTCTCATAGGAATTCTAATTTACAGCTGAACAGAACGACCTATTTACACTTTAATATTGTAAATAAATGTAATGAGCCTTTACTTAACCTCTAAGGCGTCCTCATTTATACTGTAAATACTTATTAATATACATAAATAGCTGTAGACTGAGGAGTGAGAAGTGCTCCTCAGCTTTTGTCAGATCTTAGGACATCTCGAACAACTGTGATGAGGCAGATAAGATATCCATGCAGATATATTCATGTGATATGGGGAACTGTCCTTTTGTTCATCCCATATTGATGGTCATGTATGTAAATAAGATCACATTGAATCAAAAAGAAATATTCAGTTTAGGGTCAAGATGCTTATAGAAGTCTACAAATTTAGAAACTAACAAGAAATGATTTACTTTTGCAAGAATACAAATAATACAATGACATCTAATGTGAAAACCATTGTGTAAATACCCACAAAGACAAGATAGACCAAAAATTCAAACTCAGGAAATATAACATGAAACGGCTCTTAATAAATATTTTAAAAATAGTTATTAAATTCTTCATCTTCTGCAGTAAAGCTGACGTTTCTTCACAGGCTCATTGCAATGATTTCAGCCATGTCAATTATGTCTGCAGTTACCCTGTAGTTATCACCCTTCAGCATTAGGACGCATTTTCTATGGAAAATTTGGATGAAATGTACGTAACGCTCCTGCGTTTTAAATGAGAACGGAGAGCAACCTCTTCTAGGTCCTCTCCACTCACTGGTTCAACCTTGAAAGAGTTGTGAAATATTTCTATTCTGACACTTCATTTTTCCAATGATTTTCATTGTTGGAATTCTTATACATTGCCTACTCTTCCATTTTTAATTGCCAAGGTTGTACCTTATTGAAGACTTTCTAAAGGGGATCATTTACAAACAGAACTCCTAGAGCAAAGCTTAAGCCAACTTCCATCATACAGCTTTCTTCTAACGTCTTATATTAGGAGCATAGAATTTACCCCCACCTACATAAACAAATCATTCTGACATTCCCTTTATTATATGTATTATAATTATAATGTATTATAACACTACCAGGGGAAAGAATTGCTCAGTAGGGGGCACTAGGACCTAAATTTAAAAAACTATGAAATCTGCCCCTTCCTTGTAAAACCTAACTTTTAACAATAAAAAAACTGCCCTATTAAACAATGGTTTTGAAATAGCAAAACGCTACTTGTACTTATTGCCCAATAAGAAAAAACATAAAAACATTGGGTATTTGTAAACTCATGGCAAATAGTAGAATCTATTTAGCAGGTTTTTTTTTGGATGAGTAAAAGAGTTTTCAAAAAAAGTGAGAAAGGGTACAAAAAGTAAAAAACAGCCTGGACCTTAAGGGGTTAAAGTAAGTTCTAGCAGCCAACTGATGTTTTATTTGTTTGTTATTATTTGACTGAGGTTTGTAGAGACACAGATTCATTAGCTAATGGGTGATAGAGTATACATGTTTTTTTGCAATTGTGTACTTCTGAACACAGGTTGCCATGGCAATGTACAATAACATCTTGGTGAGGGATTCCCCACCCCGGGTGGTCTCTGATCCGTGTTTTTCTGGCCAGAGAGTTTATTATGGTGTATATAATAATATAATATAGATAAATAGTCCTTATATTATGTGTTATGGGTGTTCTTGATAAAAAGCTCAAAAAGGGGTAAAATGTCAAGTTTCTGTTACGACACCCACTTGAAGCTCTCCAGAACCTCAGCAAAACTCCTCAGTGTGCTCTTTTACTTTCTTGTACATGGATCTTGGCTTGAAAATGCACTTGGGCACGAATGTACTCTCTCCTGAGACTGTGTGTGACATTTTATATATTTATATATTCTATATGTAGAATCCCCCCCATATACATTTGCCCCTTTCCAGCGCTGGCTCAGAGTAAACAGAGGTCTGTTCAAGGTGTGCTTTCCTGCTGCTGATTGACTGGCTCGGGGTGCAGTTGGAGCTGTAGGGCTGGAGTTTCTACCGCAAGCAAATCCTTTCTTTTTGTGTGCATATCAAAGCACTCAGAGACTGTGTTTTAAGGTTACCTCTCTGTGTATGTATTTCTTACATGTGATTACTACATGCACAACTGTAAAAGAGATAGATCCAGCTTAACCTACGATCAGCTCATATAAAAAAGGTCTAAAGCCCTGCCTTGGGGTACGTGGAAATGATTTTGTAGCTGCTGTAGACCGACCTGTCTGGACTTGGGTTCATTAAATCTATGAATCATGTGAAATCAGAAAAGAAACTTGGATTACAGGTTCCTGCGATACAAGCTGGAACACATCAAAAATTGACATGCTTCAAAGTGTACATATTGGAACTTTTGATGCATGAGCACAGAAATGAATTAGTCATGGTGCGTAATACTTGCCCAAAATATTGTTTTTTCATGTAAAAGCTTTCTCATAATGAATCATTTTTAAATTCCTATGTTGATTAGATGATTATCAGACATTGCATAGTCCTTCCTTTTCACATGCGTCATAACCTAAAAGTTGGCAGGTATGGTAGACCAAGGCCAAAAAAACCCAGACTGACACACATGCACTTAGACACACATACCCTAACAAACGCCCCCCAGGCATGGGTGTAAATATAGAGGTAGAGTGGTATTCTGGAGCAAAAATCATTTATTTTACCAATCAAATAAACAAAGTTAGAGTTTCAGTAAAAGAAATAAGCGACGGCAATGGCGGTCCTGGGAATAAGGCTTATGTTCTGTCCGGCTTCTCGGCTCTTAGGTCTGCTGGCTCATGCTAGAAATCTGTGGAGTATGATGTCACGCTGCAATGTGGTTGAGACATGGCATCACCGAGCTGCCTGCAAGAAAAGACACTTGACACAGAGAAGGTGTTTAGTCCAGGTACTGTACCCATTGTACAGCGCTGTGGAATATGATGGAGCTATAAAGAAACAATAAATAATAATAGATAACAATGGCTCAGTGCTGTATAACATTGCTAACAATGCCAAAGGAAAAGAACGTTAAGAAGAAAAATAATATTCATAGCTGGCAGGGGTTGCAAATGGAAAGTCACATAAATTGGTCCTCAGAACTGCTCGACGCAACAAATCTGAATGTTAAAGGCCGTCTTTGGTTGCGGTTGAGGGCGCTTGACGTGATGCACAGGTCCACCCAAAATACATGAGTGTTGGTGAAGAATTCTGCTCACGGAACGCTCACATACAGGAGGCGGAGTCATAACTGAGGTTGATATCTGTCATTGGGCTGATTTGCAAAGAGAATGAACAATCACATGAGCTTTCCGGAACTTTGAGGTCTCTTCCTCACATGGGACACAGATCTGAGCTTCTGAAACCTTACGTGACTTCATAAATATTTTTCCATGTTGGTCCAACAAAAGCTCCGATTATGACTCTCTGTTCTCCTTGGCTGGCACGGCTATATCAACTTCCTCTTGAAATATTAACCCTTTACTAACCCAGTCATCAGAGAATGAATTCTGCTGTCCCGTCAAGCTCCACATCTGTCCTGAAGAGCGGGGCAGAGGTAGAGCTCAGAGGACAGAGTGGCAAAATTGGGAGTTGGGAGGCAGTCCACATGGAAACCTTGACTTGTCATTATCTAAAGATTCATGTAATTGATTCACCTGCATTCAAGCAGGGATAGCAGCATGCGTGGGAACCTCTGGGCTCCGGCTACCTTCCAAGTATGGATATCAGCCAAAATATACTGGTAGCAAAAGGGCCAACTGGCAATCTTAAATAATCACATCAGTATAGAATAGAGAGGAGTCAGCTCCAGACCCTGAGAATCTGCCCCTTTACCCTGACAGTTCCCAGGTATGAAAATAGGGGTATATTCTCCATAATTTTCTACAACACCCAGGTATTATGGATGAACCTTTAAGTAGCCATTGCTGCAGAATATGACACAGCCATTTCTATCAATTCATAAAAACTATTGCAGCCTTAACGAGCCAGGAGTCCATCCAGCCATGTGCAGGATTGTCACTTCACTACAGATGCAGATAAATATTTGATTGGCAGGATGGTAACATTTTTTGTTGGGGCAAATACTAAACATACTGAAGCAGTTCCAGGAGGCGCTGGCATCTTACCCCCTATAGTTATAACTACACCTATTTGAATGCACTCTCTAGTGCTTAGAACTATTCGAGTGCTGTATAGAAACGTAGCAGGTTCCAAAGAGGTGGAAGGGGGTGGGGCGACTACTCGTCATTCATTGAGGTAGAGGGGCGGGCTGGTCCAGGTTTGGGTGGGGGCGTAGGCTAGGCCTGGTCTCCGTTGGCAACGTGTGTGTCCAGTAGGGGGCCCTACGCCATTGCGTAACCCGCGTATTCCCGAAGCCAGGTCTTCCCCCTCCCCTCCCAGATCCATTGCATTGCAGCAGCATGAGCTCAGCGGCAGTGTAGTGCGGCTCGCTCGTCTCGCGGGACTCCTGCTATTATTGTTGTTATTATTATTATTTTCCCCGGCCGGACTCGCTCTTCGGCTCCGTCTGGCTGCGGCCGGTACCTTGGATATTGGAAGCTGAACGGGGGGGCTCTCTGCCCAGGCTTGGATTAATCATGGATGCGGGAATGGAGAAAGAATGCAGCGCTCTCGGAGGGCTCTTCCAGACCATCATGAACGATATGAAGGTGAGCGCTGGGGTGCGGGAATCCGCGGCCGGTAAGAGGAGTCTCCCCGGGGGCCTTGCAAGGCGTGTCCTGGGAAACTTCTCCCATCCGGGACACAATAACAAAGGACACGGTGCGGCGGGATCGGGTGGCGGAGCCCCGGTGGGGTCTGTGTGCACCCTGCATGCAACCTGTTCACCGGGAGGCAGGAAGAGCCCTGTGTGTGTAACAAAGACACAACGGTGTAACACGTACCTGTCCTGCACACAGAAGTACACAACACTCATATGTGCAGAAAAGAATACAAACTACAAGTGCAACACACCAAGTACATGCACAACATACGTGACATACCGGACAGCCACCGGGACGGCATTAGAACCCCTGTAGGTTCGGGAGACACAATCATAGCCCAATGACACACACAATGCAGTGACACACGCCGGTGACAACTTAGCACATACAAGTAACACAACAAACGGCTTCTGTCTGAAATACACCAGATTTACGGTTCCATGTCGGATGACACGCGTGATGACGGTGTAATACGTGACAGCGAAGTTATACCATACAACATAAGAGTTATCCCATGTGTAGCTCTGCCCCCAATACTGGACGGGATATTGGGGTCTGTCAGTGTTGGGTGGTCTGTTGGTTGCCGGAGTGATGATGGGGTATCTGTCGGAGTGCGGTGATTGTTATTGTGGTCCGGGGTGCTGTTTCGGCTTTAATGACTCAGGTTGAGTTTATTTGGCTTTTTGTTGTTTTTAGGTATTTGGTGGGATGTCGCCCCATATTTCACGCTCGCCCTCCTCGCTGGTACGCTGCATGCGCCTGGCACTGAGATTCGCTCTTGTTGGCTAAACAATCTGTGTTTTGACTCGGCTCGTGAACTAATTAGTCTGCTGTTCCCTAAGAAAGACGCAGCAGAAAGGATCGGGGCGCTTAACTGTCGCTGGGTATAGAATAAAAGTGATCTGATATGTGCAAATAGATTGTATAGAGTGTATATACTGTATATAATATATATAATATATATATATATATATATATATATATATATATATATATAAACGTGTAAAAAATGTTGGTTCTAATGTGTAATGCATGTGACATTATTTGTTTTATATAGCGCCATCGGATTCTACAGCGCTGTACAAAGGGTATACAGGAAATAATTCGTATATAACATAACAAGATGACATATAGAAACACGTGAGGAGGGCTCTGTTCAGAGGACACTTCTAGACATCTCATGGCGTAGGGCATAGGGCTTTTAATGAGGGTAGCAGTTTTTGTAGCCCCGGCACGTGGCATCCGGGCTAAACTTTAAGCCACGCAGGTAGTTAGTGGCATTATATAGCCAGCTGTTCCGCCATAAGGTAACGCTTATAATGTTCAGCTCCCTGAACTGGAAACAGAAGGATAAATCTCTACTTTGGCTTAAAAACCAAAAACATTCTTTTCTTTTTTCTTCTGTACGTCAAATTGATTTGAGAACGTTTAACTACTTGTGTACCGGAAGAATAAAATGAACAGAGGGTGTTTTCCATATACGCTATTTGGTGGCCATAAGATAACAAACCAAGAAAAGAGTCAATTGTTACGGTTTAAACAAGTGTCCCGTGAATCATTCCCACGAGCCACGAGAGCTACGGAGAACAGCTGCCGGGTAGCCGGGCCATTTGCTGCTTCAGGAATATGCCACATGTTTACTTTTTTGTGTCCCTGGGTTAACGTGTGCACGTGACAACTGATTAGAGCACATAGGAGTTCGATATGTTCAGTGGGCCGTTGTATGAAGCTTTTCCTGATGTTCCATGTGTTGAAGCGTGAGAATAAAATATAGCAATTTACGGAACCTGTTAAGCCAGATGATGACATATACCGGACATATGATTTCCTTAATACTGGTTACGTGAACGGCATCTCGGGTTATCTGTTTGTTAAAGTTGGTGTCTTCTTGGGGCATTAATACGACTAAATGGAATTCTTTTAGCTACTTTTATTTTCTCTGGTGTTCATGAGATGTTGGACACCAAAGAGATGTCCTCCAGGACGGGTCACTCAGCTGTCAAGCCCAGGGTGACTGGGAGTTATGACTAAAGGGTTATAGGTGTGTAGCCAAGCCCAGTAAAGCTTTAAAATAGATTTAATATAGAGATAGTATGGGCTTTTCTGCACTGGGCATAAAATATGGGCTTTTGAGATGTTTCTAGTGTTTATGTAAAGACCCCCAGAGTTTAACGCATTTCAAAGGACGTTGTTTTTAGAAGACTGGGGGAAGCAGTTACCCTGCGCATTCTTCACTTCCTGCTCTGTTTCACAGTAACTTCTTTTCAGAGGAATCTGTGGATCGGGAGCAACTTGTAATCATTTCCCCCCTGCTCTGTCTAACCTAGTCATTTAACTTCGTGTCGCTTATGTCTGCTGGATAGAGAAACCATGTTCCTGAAAGTTACAAAAGGCAGGAGCAGCTTGTGTTTAAAGTAGATTTAAATCTGTGGGCTTCCTGACATGCGGAAAGCCAGAACAGTCTGACTTGAGACGGTGTCGGTAGTTTACAGCGAGTGCATTAAACCTGTCTCTCAGAATGCTGCGCGGGTGTTTGATGTTCCTTAAGAGACATTCTGTTGATGCCAGTGTAGATACTTTGAGGCGGTGTATGGGAAGGTACATATCCCGGGGCTCCGTTACTGTATTTGATTGACCTCAGGCTTGATGGCTGTTCGCTTATTACTATAGGGGAACGTTAGCGGGGAGCTGACGTTTTTTGATTATAGTAATTTTGAAAACCATCAATCTCATTCTAACGATATGTGGAATGTTATTAAACAGGATGGTGTATCCAAGGCGGGCCTGTGTTTACTGGGCATGATGAGCATCATCGGGCATGATAGACCCCAGCGAGCGGAGGAGTATCAGAGAATGTTGGTAGATGTTCGCTTTGAAGAGCCTGGCTATGGTTAAGGCAGCCTGGGGTCTGCGCAGGTTGCCAGCAGTATGTGAGAAGGCAAGCTTCCTGACGACAACGGCAAATGGTGTATCTGTAGTGCTTGAAGGCTGGGTGGGGGAAGGTCATCCATCGAAAATAAGGGAAAGTTGAACCGTTTGCTGCATTGCTATAGTTTTGTTTGTGTGTTTGCCACCGCTAACCATTGGGAGGAGTGAGTTTTTGTGGCTGGTTGAAGGAGGATATGCTTGAAGAAACGGCATAATGAAGCATGTCAAAGTTTAAGTCAATAAACACTGCAGATTTTTTATTATTATTAATTTAATCCTGGTTAGTGGATGTGTTAACCTTTGTTCTCCCGAGTGACCTTAAACTGAACAAGCTTCGCTCCACAAAACAGCAAAAAATACAAAAAAAAATAAGTTCTGCCTGGTAAATCTTATATGGAGGCATTAATGTTTCTTATGAAGTGTGCAAAACTATTTAGAGTGAGTGTGGATGCATTTAAGCTTAGAAGAAGCTTCCTTCCTGCAGAAGAGACTCCCCATCCAGCTGACATCTGAAAAGCAAGCACTTGCTTGTTTTATTTGCAGTAACTCAAACACACTGTGACCTTTGGTTAAGCTCTTGGGTCAGTGTCCTTCTGGTTTACGACCCGATCGTTCTACTTGGCTGCAAGCAGAAGGTGCTCCTACTTTCACAGGGTTATTGGGGACAACTACCCGGAAAGATCAGAAAGTAAAGTGGAACTTCAAGCCAGGTGAGATAAGCCTCCTTTATTGACTGATTGGAACGGAGGTTTATGGTATGTGGGGGATGCCTACATTCCTGTTGAATCTTTAATGCACTGAGTCTGTTAATAAGTTTCCAAAAGAAAAGAAAAACGACAAATAAACGAATGATAAGACTTCTTCTTGACTTTACACAGCGAAATCTAAACAAACCCTCAGGGCCCCGGCAATCTAGTCTGAAGACCTGTTCTATGTCTTCTTTATAACTGTTGTAGAGTTTTTAAATAAGCGAGAGAAGAAAAAAAACAATGAAACCTTAAAAAACTTGTTAGTCAGGTTTCTGCAGCATGACACATAGTATTACTTTGGGGTAAAAGGCAGGTGGCAGCTCGGGAAGCAAACTTTGGCGTATCGTGTCGGTGGGAAGGACTACAGAGATTAAACCATGATCCTTGGGCAAACCAGGGCAGTGGAACGTGCTAACCAACCACCGTGTTCTTTCCAATGTATCGGCATATTTACATTTATTTTTAACATGTTTCGGCATGCATTACGAATAAATTCCTATTTCTTAGTAGAAACCGATTCTGGAGTTGGACCTCACATTCAGAAGTTCACAGTGGCAAATCAATTCTTCTGCATGGTTTGCTGGGTTATTCTGAAACTGAGTTGAAAATATATATTAAGCAAAATGTAACATGCCCCAGAACTTAATTTTATGTTTCTTGCACATATATAAAGCTGTGATTTGCGGTTTAACCTCATGGTAACCACACCCATGCTTCAGGGTTCCCTCAGAATGCCAGGGTTTATGGATGAATCATGTGCTTATACAACTCTATCAAAGGCTGATACATCTTTAGGCACGTCATCTTGACATATAGGGGTTTACCAAATCAGTTTGCCTTAAAAAAAGTTACTTCCCCTAGAAAGATTTGCTGGAGTTTCAGTAACTTGTGATAAGAATCGGGTCAAAGGATCCGCATGCTGTGAGTGGAAGGTGTCTGGCAACTTTGAACAAATTCTGGGATCTCGATCAACAACCACCACTCAAGAAATAGCCCATGGTTGACCTTTGT
The DNA here is from genome assembly GCA_009364415.1 of Spea multiplicata. Classification (NCBI taxonomy): domain Eukaryota; kingdom Metazoa; phylum Chordata; class Amphibia; order Anura; family Pelobatidae; genus Spea; species Spea multiplicata. The sequence goes on from VKOC01000010.1 coordinate 9,465,401, forward strand.
GCAGTGCCCTTCATTGTCTTCTACAGATAAAACACTCACAAAGGGCTCTTCCATAGTGGCCCTTATCTTTCTCGTGTGAACCTCAAAAGTACTTGCATCTCAACTCTTCATTCCTCCCAGAGGAGTCTGAGCAGTAAAAACCCTCTTACAGGGATGTACAATTAACCCTTTGAAACCTTGAATGATTACAATCTCAATATAATGTCTTTTACATTCAGCCAACACTCAAAGGACTTAAAAGGCAAGTTTGTCAGGACCTCTCACCACAGGGGCATTTACCGGGTCTATTATCATGATAAGATATTATCCAGGTGCGGGTTGTCTTCTTTCTTAACAGTTCCACAAACTCTTCTGTAATTAGGAAGAAATGACTGTAGCGTGAGGCATCCTCCAAAAATGGCAAGTGTCCCCCTCTCAGTTGAGTCACCATGCCCATCCCTGTTAAACATATTACTTTAACGTTACACATACTCATCTCTCACATTTTTATTGGCAGTGAATAGATGAGGTTTCCTCTGTGCTAGTTCATAGTTACAACCTGTGCATGTCCTGTTGATACATGCCTGCCAGCCCTTTACTCTTTAGCAGTCCCTCCCAGAAGAACACTTTGTTCTCCGTCGTGCAATGAGGAGCGCGGAATCTCGTATTCTACACCTTGAAGCCTCGGGAATAGTACAATAGAGAGAAAATAGCTTGGGATATCCCTCCAGCAGATTATTTAGCAAAGCAAAGAGTGCACGAAGGCTCAAGATTTAATTGACTACTAATGCGTGGCTTTATTTTTATGCATGTCAACCTCATGTTATTTATAATATACACAGGGCAGAAAAGTATGCAGTAAAATGCCATAATTATTGAGTCACAAGTGGATGTAAATTGGAGAGACCACCATAGAAGCCAATGCCATGTTTGGTGTTTTGTGCCATAGGTGTCCCGTTTTTCTCTTGATTTACATGACTTTTACATCTGGTTGATGCCCTGCCCTGATCACCATCTTCTTCCTCTTCTGGAAACTACTGCACACTCGGGTACGGCTCAAACGCTTTGTAATTAACGGGTAGGCCGCTGACATTATGTGGTTCCATTTGTAGCCAACAAACTCCGGTGTACCATGAGCTGCAACTCCCTCTGTACAGAACCTGACAGAGGATCAGATCAGCTGCCGCGGTGTTTCCAGACGGCTGGATGTTCTCCTATTATTCCAAAAACCTAACACCTAAAAACATGCATGACTTTTCTCATTCTAAGTACCACGAATGCTCAATCGTTGGGGGGATCTGTGACCATGCGCCGAGCCACAGTTACTCTGCACGACTTCATTCCTTTTGGCTTGTCAGATGTTAGTCAAGTGCTTCCTCTTCTCTAATCACGCTCTTATCAAGAGTCAAGGGTTTAGGGCTGTACTCTGCGCAAGCGCATCCCACACACCAAGAGGGGGAGTCACCAGACGAAATTAAAATACCAAACCATTCATAAGCTAATTAAAATACTTTTAACCGAATTGTTGACGTTAAGTTATTCGTAAAATTTAGTTTTCGTTTAACCCTTGCAAACCCTTGATAAGGTAAATATGTTGTCTGACGAAGCTGATGTCTCAAACTGTCTCTTTTAAAACAGGTTACACTCTGGGGTCCTCTGCTAATGCGTTGAAGGCTCTCTACAAGAGGCACTTTCCTTGAGTAAACAGGAATCCTTTTGGTTGTAACAGCTGTGCAAACCTGTTCAAATACAAATAAATTCTTGCTGACCCAGGATCTGTGGTGGTCGTTGTGTGTCCAGATAACGGCATTAAGTTGTGTTCTATTATATGTTTTTAACAGAAGCTGAAAAAAATGCACAGCTACCCAACCCTAAAGATTGAGCCTCTGCTGTACTTCAAATAAATAATTATCTGCAAAACATACTAATTCAATAATAATCATTTTTTTTGGTACGTGTAGAACCGGTTTGGAGAGATTAATGAGAACTGATCTACATCACATCTACTCCTGTTCCGGTGTCCCATTTATAATAAGCAAACAGTGCACTGATGTGGCCGTCTACATCTCCAAAAGGGTTAGGAATGCCCCCCTCCCTATAGTTGCCGCCATATGTAAATGCCGCGTATACCAATATCTAATATACTCCCAACATTTCAAACGGCCGTAGAGACGGTTCTATTTACGGATGTGCTTAGTGGCGTGGTCGGGGTGCATGGCTTTACAAAGGCTTTGTGTATAGCTTTGTGATCAGTGGCAGTAAAGTGCACCCAGTGAAATGAATGGGGGCACTTTCCACGCATGGCACGAGGATCTGACCCACATCCCACAGTGTTCTCCAAGCCAGAGCTGGCTGGAGGCGAGTATGTCACGTGCATGGAGAAGTGTTCGCCCAAACAGATCTCATACACGAATGTGTACCCTTCTTGTCTATTTATTCAGAATTTGTGGTTGACACACCAACAAGAATACAAATACTGGGCAAAACAGATGCAGGGGTGCAGTGTTTACCCATGCATCCTTCCTTGTAGACGGCTGTCTGCCTCTTAAAGATCAAACGTATGTGGGAAAATTATTTTTATTATATAAGATTTTCATCTCGACATATGCGACATTCTAGTCTGTATTTTTAAATTTGGAATGATTTCATTCATTCGCAGTGACAGACAAACATGTATCCTCGCAGCATTTAAGCAATTGTCAACCTCTTGTAAAAACCAAAGCCTGTTTTCTTGCACAATGAGAACAAATGTCAAAATATTTTAAATGCTATCAGCTAGTTTTAGAACTCTAATTGTCTGGACTGTTATCTGCACATTAAAGGTGCTCTTCCACCAACTCGTGTTTGGCTTGAACACTTATATTATGAACTAAACTCAATGAAATATAATTTCTGGTACTGTTCAATTCTTCAACCTATCCTTTTATTCAAGTAAAATTACCTCTTTAATAATTTTTTGCCAGGAAGATTTAATGTGACATATATGACATATTGTATCATGTGACAGAAAAGCACTGATAGTGATAGAACCTGGAAAAGCTCCCTAAACGTTTTTGTGTTGGTTTTATGCGATCAAAGAACAAAATTACACATCTGGCAAGGATTATTTGCTCAACAATAAGCACATTTTGTGGAACAGCACCTATGAAATCTCTCTTGCCGTACATGTATGTAAACCTGTAAACTCTACACACCAGGTGACCATGATGTCTGGGCTTTGTTTCCTGGTTCTTGGGGTTTCACCTGCTGGGGAACCCAACCAAGTCTATACAGAGCCGGTCCATATGCCCAACAGCCAGCTTTATGCTGACTCGGCTTTTCCATTTTATGTAATGCCGGAAGACGGGGTGGAATGGCACAGACACCAAAGTAGTCCCTGCATTTTGTGATTGGCTCCTTCAATCACCCAGTAATTTTGTTAATTCTAAAATCACAGTTTTGTCTTCAAATTCTATTTCTACTATAGGATTGCATTTAATGTTACTCTCTTCCTCCTTAAATATTTGCACCTTCTCCCAACAATGTATTTTAATGGGAGGACGAGGGTGACCAGCGACTTCATTTGGCTCTCTGACCATCTACTGCTCTGTTTATCTGTCCCTAGGCTTCCGAGTCATGAATGTATCCTTAGTGTTCTGGTCTTTGAAGCAAGGCAGAGTTTACTCTGTGAATAGTCGCATTCTTAGAATAGTTCCCTCTGAGCAATCCGGAAAACTTGAGACTTTACAACTGGCAATTTGGCTTTGGGTTGACTTGAGATCCATAAAAAATGTGATGGTCGGGGTGTCTGCGATAAAACAAAATGTTTCACAAGAATATGTCTCATTCTAGTTCTTTTTTTCAAAGCATTCTTTGGGATAAAGTGTATCCAAGATGATGTCCCCAAAAGCTGAGGAGGATCCCTTGTAAATCTCTCTTGGGGACAGCTGATCTTAGCCGGAAATGTTCGCGCAGGTCAATGCACCTGGGAACGCTGGAGTTTTTTATGGGAATATTTGGCTGTCTACAGAGGTCTTTGGATGGGGTAGGGCTTTAAATTATTACATGTCAAATTGGGAAAGATAATATTTCCCCAGAATTTGGAGCAGTAACAGCTGTATATTTCAAACCTCTAGGCTGCAAAATTAGCAATAACAAAAGTAATTCTCATTATTAAAAAAAAAAACAAAAAAAACTTAAAACCTTAAAGGAGAACTTCCACCAATACTTATCAAAAATATTGTACTTTTTTTTTTTAAACTGTTTTTGCATAATATTTTCAGGCAGCTAAATATTTGTCATGTAGGTATTGCCATAAAAAATCAGCTCAGTGTGGTACTTGAGCAGGAAAGGCGGTTTATTGGAATATAAATCATGAAGTCAGGTTTTTGTCAAAGCTATACTGGATTTTAAATATTTTTTAAAGGTAACTTCCCCTTTAAGGAACATTCTTGTGTCCTATTTACCATATATCTTGATATATATGTTACCTAGGGGGTATTTAGCAAACCTAGCACACCTGCACGAGCCTGGGGCAGTTAACATACAGATCTGACTCGGCAAGCTTAAAGGCACAGGGCTCGCTCAGACATCAGCATTCCTTCACATAATCCCCTACGGCTGTTTTTTAGAGATGAATTTCTCCGGAGCGACGGTTGAAAGAATGGGAAGATCCCCGGACATACAAATATTCTGTATGAACTCCTATGTGCCGTCGGTATTACTTTTATTGCAGAAGCAGTCCAGGTTTCTAGTGACCGATGGTCATGAAAACCAAACAGTAGCGTAACGCATGCGGAGTGGAAGTGCGTGATGGGGTTACGCGGTGTGACCTGCCTCTGTTGGATGATAGTCATTAAGTAGAATGCAATCCCATTTTTTTTTTCATTGTGGTCTTCAAATGTGCAGCGTTGTGCCTGTTGCAATTATTATTAGCGTAGATTTTTATTTTGATTTATATGGTTTTGGTTTACAGGAACACTTTGTTCGTTTCTCATCCTGATGATTTCACCAGGCTCTGCGAGATGTTTTGGCTTTCAGGACCAACTCTGTCCCACTTCTAAAGAGTAACAAGACAAATGCTTTTTCCAGAGTTGTGTCTGGAGACGGCGTATTTGTGTGTGGGCTTTTTGGCCAGTCTGAGAGGACAATCGGCTGTCGATAGGTGACCTTGCCACATCAGACCCTACAGAAATGAAGCCAGTTGTTGCTTAAACTGAAGGTCTCGTGGGAATAAGAAGAAAAATCCTCAGATACTGTTTTGAATATGGTAGCAAAATGCAGCCTTGACGATAACGTTGTGTTTTGGTTTACATCAAACCACAGAGCTCCCCAGTGTGGGCCATCAAGTGCCACCTCGAGGTAGAGCAGGCGGTTATCCCGGGGCAAAAGTGTGAGACACGATCTTATTACTATAGTAATATACTTATTATATACCAGTGGATCGATGGACCAATTGACAAAACGATTGGTTGCTATGGTAATAAGATGACTCTTCATACTTTACAGCAGAATTACTGGCCTTGCGTAATAATCTTGTCTCTCTTTTCTGATCATTAGATCACCACGGCAAGGTGCTACCTATTGCCTTGATCACTGAACATTATAGATTGCCTAATGACACATAGATGACAGGAGAATGTGACCTTTGCCACGTTACTTAATACCAATGGAAGACGTTTACCACACCTGCCTGTTCAGTGTCTGGTTTACGACACCCTTAGCTTTAACATTTGGAAACGTTCCCGTTTTACTTTTGTCTTTATAAAGTCCAGGGATAATTTTTCCTGCTGTTGTCGATATCTGCTTATGGTTGTCAGATTAAAGAAGTCTACAGATTTATATCACAAGTGGAATAAGATACAATGTATTGTGTATTCGGTGAGTCCTACTCCGAGTTGCCCTCTGTACAGCTGGTTTGAGGTAGGCGAGGTTGCCCGGTGCACTCGGTTATCTTGGGATATCAGAGATTGGTGGAGCAGACCAAGGACAATGCAATAACGAAACGGACGTCTAGACACTTTGTCTTCATACAAGGTTACAGTGAACTATAACAGACCAACATTACTCGCATAGAGCACGTTGTACAGTGTTTAGTATAATGGAACCTAGAGAGCCCGTTGTAGACTTGACTTCATGTTAACAAAAATTACAATTACTATTCAGGGTATTATTATTATATAATGTACAACACATGGAAATGTTGTATTCAATTGGAGAGTAGGGTGAGCCAGTTGGCAACAGATTGGAAATTTGTGCTACATTTAAAAAAATTAGATTTTGATGAAGCAGGTGCTGGATATGGAGATTGAATCTCTCTCAAGCCAAAGAATCCAGAAGAGCTTTGAGGGGCGAGGAGGTTCTCCTGTGCACTCGGGGCAAAGAGAAGCCTTAAAAGAGAATCCTTGAGCCAGTTGGGGCACTTTGGGCCAGTGTGTGCTGCCTGGGGAGGTTTTCTAGAGCCTGGCTTAGATGATCTGGCAGGGAGGCCAAGCTTAGTAGACGCTAAGTAGGTTGGGCATTCTGGACCAGCAAAGCATAGACCAAAGGGATCTCCTATGAGAACTAGGCTTTCATTTTCTTATTATTTTTTCAGTTTCATTTCTAAGGTAAACTTCAGTTATACAAATATTTTGTTCCTGGCCCTTCTTGCCCTTTCACACCCAGCGACACACACAAGCATATCCCCCATATCTAGCGCTGAATCTCCCCTTCTCGTAATAAATAACTGGCTTTACAAATCTCAGACAGGTAGCCATGGCTTGTAGATTTTGCTCTTAACTTTTTACATTGATCTCTTGGGTGAGCTCTACACCAATTTATCCAGCCTTCATAATGTAACGAATAGCTGTAAATGTATCTAAAAACATAGCTGCCCCCCCGTCATATTGACGGATCTTCCATAAAAAGGTCACCTGAAATTCAAGTTAACAGAAATGGTTACCATTTGAGATTTGCACTTTGCTAAAGCCTCGGGTTTTTTTGCCAAAAAGAAATACTTTCATATAATATATCTAAAAACATCAGAATTTGGGGATTAGGAGCCACCTCTATTATCTGCGAATTCAAGATTGTTAAATTAATGTCAGAAACGAGTTGGCTTCTTTCTGATTTCACAAATCTGTCTCGGATTAGCAGCTCACAAGCGTTCTTTTGCTGTTTTGATCGGAGTATTATTGGCTCTCTAAAACCCGGATCATCTGCCCTGTTTATTTTGCCTGTTGCATAATTGTTTAAGAATACATTGACACGGTCGTCTGGAAATTGTACCGAAATACAAAATATTTTCAAGAAAAAAATAAAAATCCCAACCGCTGTCCTTTTTTCATTAAAAACAAAATGCTCACTTTTGGATTAGCTACTTTTTAACCCATTCATGACCGTAACCCTAAAGTTTGCAATTTTTAGCCATGTTCCCATGTGTCTGTTAAATCGTGATTCTCCTTGTCTCTGTTTAGTGTACCCACACAAATGGGCATATTTTGTCATTTTCAGGACTAGTAAACATATAACACACGACTTATTGGTTTTTTACATTGCTCTCCTTGTATTTTGAGGCTTCCTCTGTCTCACGGTGATAATACTGAAGTTGCTGTTTATTTATTTATTTTGTATAAACCGTATCTTTTCTGGTCTCATTGTAGCTGACGAGGCAGTGATCAGGAAATTTGGCTCTGCAGCCCTGCGTTGCTGATCAGTATGCATGGTGGAGATCATGTGAGATTCCAGCAGGGTCTGTAATGGTACTAGAGGTGTATCAAACGCTATCTATCAATTATTCAATTAACAAAGTGCTTTCATTTCTACTTTTTCTACGTTAAAATGCATGTGGAATTAATTGGCCAACTCTGCAGAGGTGGGGAAGGGGTTCATCTTTTTATTGGATTACCTTACATATCCTTGAGCAGTAGTCACTCGCATTGTCGTTTATTAAACTCTGAGTGTGGACAACGAAGATCACAAGCGTGTGGTATGTGAGTTGTAGTTTGCTCGGCTGCAAGATGTTTGTGACACTCAGACTCTGCGATTGATCCATTTTTCCCTTTGTTCTTCGCGGCTTATAACGAGTCGGTGAAACGTATGCTGTTATTGAACTCGTCTGTCAGATACGAGATAAGAATCGCAGTGTAAAGAAATAGTTAAGGTTCTCTTTAAAGGTTAATTATGTGCTTTGGACTCTGTAACAACTTTGTATAAGCACATGGCCCTACCTGCTAGTATAGTCATGATAAGGTTATGAAGTCCTACGAAGAAAAAAAATCTGACGCATGAAATATGCTGCTGTATACGATAATGTAGGTTAACATCGAAACATTTTATTTTCTTTTTTTCCCCATAAACTCCTTTTATCTGCACACCTGGCGGCGGCCATTGTTGTCAGCCATACGATATTTCTGTGCTCAAAGGCCGCATGAAGCAGGTCCCTTATGGTAATGCTAATAAAGTCCTGCATAATTTTTTCCTCCATGCAATTTTATGAGTGAGACAGTCCCACAGTGTGATTAACACTCAGACACTTTATTGTTTCCTACAGGCTGTATGGCAAGGAGTCGGGGTATTTGCCTAGTAGATTGGGCAACGATAACCGAGCGCGAACATGTAATATGTAGCTGTCTGAAAGTGTGTTTAAAAAAAATATTTTTAATCTGGTACTGGTAATTCAAGAGTGTTCAGCGTTGCCCTTTAAGGCTCTGGGGCCACCATTGACCAACTGAAGAACGTCTGGGACAATATTCTTCTCAAAATCTCTTACAAAGGGTAAGCTAAGGGTATTAGATCATTATCATTAATGAAATAATGGCTTTTATTACTATATATATCACTGTATTCTATACATACATTGATAACTGTTTTCCAGGTGTCCAGGAATGTCTTTGGAATATGGGAGTCATGTAGCTTTTGATCGTTATATGCTGACAACTTGAGTTTTTAAAGCAAAGCGCTAACGTTAGACTGGGCAGGACTGCTCAAAATTAAATAGCCAAAATCAATATGACAAATATGTAACAGCGCAGAAGGCAAATTATTCTCTTACAGCTTTAGTTGGGTCAGTGGACCTTCCAGATGCCTAGTTGCCCAGGAAATCCATCTTTGTTGCACTTGGGTTCATGTGTGTAACTGTATTAAGAGAGAAACACTGTGGTTGACCACTGTCCCGGCACAGGGGCGGCAGGAGTGCTGTATGATTTTTTGTGAATTACAATAAGCTCTGAGCTTCTCTTTTATGTATAACGGGTTCCACGCAATGTTTTAACAACGATCTTTCCCTTTTCACCTGTTGGTCCTTTGGTGAAAACGTCTGCTCTTTGGGAGTATGATTCAGACCTTCAGCCGGTCTTCCTTTCATTGTTAAGGAAACCCCAGGAGCTTCATATTACGCAATACATACAATTTCCATTTGATTGAAAGAAAAAAAATCTGGAAATACTAAAAATATCCCATCGGGCGGCCTAAAGTATTTTTTGGCTTTGCGTATGTCATGATATAATTTCTGATGTCTGAAGTCAAATGTCGCTGCAAGATGTGCTTATGGAAGTGCGCTATCGCGCACGCATGCATAGACATAGGGAGCGTGTGTATTAAAATGCATTCTCACCTTTGTTCAGGGTTACCCCTGCCGGACAGACTAGTTAACCATATTATGAATTTATCATCGCTCTCGTTGACACGCGCTTACATTGCAAGCATCGAGACAAACGTATACGATCGCCTTCTTATGTAAGCATAATGTTTGCTTGTAGAACACAGCTCGTGTTTGACTGTTGTAGAGGAGTATAGAATTCTTATCTTTCTAGGCCCAGTTCACATATTTATTTAAAATCGTTTAACTCTTAAATACAGGAGGGGAATGTTTTTTTATCTTTATCCTTTGATCTTAATTGTTATTAGGAATGCTCTTTTCTCTTTGTCTCTAGCTGTCTATAGGCTGAAGACAACTGTTTACTGAAGTCTTGTGATACGATGATAAGGTGGTGTCATGTTTAGACAGAATGGGTCCATCCCTGCTGGGATTCCGGATCACAAGTTTAAAAAAAATAAAAAAAAACAGTTTTTTTTCCTCCTTGCTTTTTGAAATTTTGAATAAAATATATACGATATAGGACTTGGCAACAGCCCACCGACGGCAAGCGTTCATCTCTCCATAGCAGGAATATGAGAGGTCGTCATGCAGTGAATTATGGGTTATAACGGATTTCTCTGCGATCTGGTTGTGTGCATCATAATATTAATGTTAAGGGGAGACCAGTGGTCTGTTTCCAAAGCAACGGGCTACCTTTCTTGTAATATTTGGGTGATTTATCAGATTAGTAATATATGTATCACACGGCTTTCCAAATGTGACTCACCCCGGATGGTGCTGCGCTGTTTGCTTATAGATAAGCATGAATCACGTCGCTGAAAAGCTATTCTCCACCCAATTTTAAGAAACTCAAGTAAAAAGTCCTTTTATTTTAAATAATTAATAGTTGTAAAACTATATGACACAAATGCAAAACTTCATGTAAGTTTTCTTGCTCTTCTGCTTCAAGTAACAAAAAGCCTACTTAGCACATGTTACATAGAATGGTGGTTTAAAGGTTCCAGATCGCCATTTCTTGATCCTCACGCGGTGTGTAGGATGCGGTTCCCGTTGGATTCATGATGTCATGCGATGTAAGGTCCGAAGCGTGTTGTAGAGCACGCACATCTCTACCTGGGCAGCAGGGAAAGGTACTGATGTCTTTCAACTACATCTATTGTCCGATGTCCCTAATGGGTGTTGGAGAGAATGGCCAGTTTGAGACTGGCATTTTATGCTTGATACATACATAGAGCTTTGACCTATACAGTGCGTTCCATTCAGACCTCCCCTGACGGAGTTGGGATACTGGTGAGTACGCAAGAGTGCCCGGGACAATCAGAGAAGTGCTTAATATGGAATTATTTTATTAATTTTGTTATAAATTGACTTTTTCACAGTTAATTAGGGCAGTCCTTGGGTGCCACAATCCCCTTGTCGTTGCCACTAATGAACATGAAATGTAACATTGAATCGATGATCAGTTTGTGATGAAGCAAATGCCTGTAGTGTTTGTGGCATTGGAGAGCCGGCGTTTGACCCCACTTCCCTAATCAACAAAATACTTGGGCCAGGGCCTACTTATGTCTCATCCCGGCGTGAGCATTTTCCGGGGGACTGTCGCCATCGCAGCTTTTACCGTAACTCATTTATTAAAACTACCAGCAGTTTGTGCTTTTGCATTGCACCCGGGTTCATCGTTTCCTTGAGTTTGCAGTTTGGCGACACGCTGTCCAAACACAATGGACCTTTCACAACATTGTTCTGCCCTAAACGGTGACACTGAACACATAATTTTCTCTCTTCCTTTGGCTGTTGGTAGTCGCCGAGGTAGGACAGACCGGGCATGTCATGGGGCACTGGGCTTTGGCAAATTTATCAACTGGAGAGATTGGAAAGTCACTCGGCCGGTGGGCTTGTGTGCTTTTAATACCCAGACCGCTGTAAATGAAACAGTGTCCCTGATCCATGTCATTTTGTAAATCGTCGTTATTTACTTTTTCTAGTTGGCCGCCATTTTCCACATGGAAACGTTCTTAGGGGTACACAGAGCCTGCATGGACTTCACCATGGCCAGCGTAAGAGCTTGGAGACTTCTTCATACTGGGGACTTTCTGCCCCTCAATAACACACATCGTTCATTCTGTATAGTCTCGCTTGACCTCACAGATGACTTTGAGGGTTTTGGGGTTTTTTAGATTTTTTTTTTGTGTAACTCCTCATTGTTCTTACTCCACATGGAACTTATCTTAGAAGATGACGTAGATCTGCCAGGTTTCTTCTGAGCAAATTACAACCTCATGAAAAAAATAAATTGAATTCATGAAAAAAATAGCAGAAATATTGCCGAAAAAAGTTTTCCCAGCTTTGAATTTTATCTTCCGCAATTCCTCTCCTCGTTCTCTCCTGTAGATCAGCTGTCAGACGTTCGCCCCTTTTTTCTAATGGTCCTACGCTCTGCCTATATATGTTTGTCTATATTGTATGTCCTGTTGCTTAATTATGAATGGAGCTGGTTGCCGCCAACTGAATTTCATTCCAGATGATTGTGTTCATGTGAAACGTGTTCCTGATTTTTTATTTTTTTTTCTTCAGGCAAATGAGCTTTGGTTTTCCTGAGGAAGGAAACTTTTTTTTTTCCTTCCCCCCATTCATCTGTGTGATGCAGGAATCTAGACTTTTACATCTTTTAATACCGTGTTTAGAAAGACATGAGAAATAGAATTCTGCATTTTTTGTGTGACTATTGGTTAAATATATATTTTGCATCTGTTTTACGGGGTTCGAGACTTGAAGTGTTTTCTTGCTTCCAGCATTCACTTAGATGCAGTCGAACTCATATTTTCAGCTCAGCTAGCGCTACGTCTGTACAAAATAGATAGGAAGAATAAAAATTGAGTTAGATGTCTAGTTTTCCAACACAGAAAAAAAAACATGCATTAATTTGCATTCAGTAAACTTTGCCGGAGTCCATGCAAATCTGACTGACGTTTTTAAGAAAAAAAACAAATTAGGGATCCCTTTTAAAGATGAATCTTGGCCCTAAAATATTTCTCCACTGGGTTTCTGCCCTTTGCAAGATGTGTGAAGGCGAATCCTTTGCAGATTTCCGATGGCAGGGACCACTTTAAGGTCTCCGGCAGGAACGAGCCCGTCTGCTGGGCGAGGTGATTACGGCAGGGCACGGATCTCTTATTTGCTGGTTTGATAGAATAACGTTGTATCACGGTGATAAAAATGCTGGGTGACTACTAAACGTGTATCTGTAAAGATAGAAGCCGAAGGTGTGTGCCTCTAACACCGCTCACTCGAGTGTAGTTTTAGCGGGAGTGGGAAGATATCGAATAACGATAACAGAGAGTCAGGTTAACACCTCAATAACGAATCAACAAGAAATGTTTTAATTACTGTGACATCATTTTACAGCCCGCTTCACAGTCAAAAATGAATAAAGAGGTAGGGTGCCCGCCTTTTTCCGTGCCAATTTCTGTGTTTCTATGTAATCTAGCAGCGAGTAACCTAAAATTACATGAGCCCGCTCACATGACGAAGAGGCAGCCGTGTGATCAGACAACGGCCGTCGCTCCTTGCTAGAAAGATGCTTACAGTTTTGTCCAAGGACAGATGGATTGTGGGTCCCAATGAGTTATTGCCCATCCTAAACCTGGTAGACATGCCTTGGGCTGCCCAAGTTTCAAGAATCGGGGCCCTCCACATGCCACGTTTTTCTGATTGCCCGCAGACAGCGTCCAGAAGGTCTCTACATAGGATTTCCGCTGTCACTGGACGATCTCTGAGCTTCCTGGATGTTTTCTTACAGCTTTTACAGTCTCCCTGGGATCTGATGTATAAAGCCGGCCATTGTGCGGTTATTTTTGGGGGAAATCTTTTTGCCAGATGCATATTAATGAGCGGTTTTGATCGGCGGTGCCTCCCTGGCTCAGTGTTGCCAGCCTCAGATAAAAATGTCTGCCCCCCGTTCCCCGGGTCTGCGGTTGGCTCTGCTTCCCGTTTACATCACTGGACAATCCCAATAAGTACACAAAAAGTTAATTTTACAAGATCCAGCGATTGTGTGATCTGCAGCTGCAGCAGAGCTCAGAATTGGGATTTCTTGTGCTAAGGGCATGAAAATAAATCTACGTTTCCATTTTTAGAACTGTTTTAAGTCTTCATTAGAAAGAGGAAATGACAGTTGGAAAACTTTTTCATGCAGGAATGTATTGCAGCTGCAGATGGCTTCTGGCTGCTAAAGCGTATATAGCTCGTCGGCTGGAATGTACGAATTCAATGTTTTTACTGTCTTCTGGCGTGCTTGAACCTCAGCATTAACCGTTTGGTTGCCATGGTAAACTGGGATAATTCAGAAATATATGTAGTATGCAATTACGTACACATACAGGGTTGGAAGAATTAAGTGTCTGCGGAATCATGCGCTCTTTTAGAACAAAATAAAGTGCAGAGAGAACAAAAACAATAATAATAATATATATTTACAAACAGAAGAAAAAATCAGCAGTTCAGCCAAAATAAAATAAATAGCAATGAAAAACATCCTTTAAAAAATACTACTAATAAAAAAAAATAAATAAATAATAAATATATATCACACACACACTCCTTTAACATACACAGTTCAGTTAATGAGACAACCTCACCACAGCTTTAATTGGACAGAATGACGTTGATCATATTTCTTCTACAAGTAATCTGTTTCTTTTTCTGTTTTTAGGCCAGTTACCCCACCTGGGAAGACTTCATCAACAAAGCTATAAAATTACAGTCACAATTAAAGTAAGTATGTGTTTTACGTATAGAATGCCTTTTACATTGGCTATGTCATTGTGGCAGGGGAGCCCTGGCATATTGGGCAATCCCCGTGGTCACATAAGGGTGACGGATGCACCCTACAGAATTGGGTAATCCCTGTGGTCACATAAGGGTGGCGGATGAACCCTACAGAATTGGGCAATCCCTGTGGTTTTAAGCACATTTTGCTCAGTGATTTTTCTTCTGCTTGGGCTTTGCTCTGTGTAACTATAAAGTTGAACAGCACTGTTTTTTTATTAGAGATTTAAACCATATTACCGGTTAATCATTTAGGATCAGTGAAAATATCTTCCATAGTTTGCAAACTATATATTATATGTATTTTTTTAAGCTTTAAATAGAGCGCTAGCTCTGGAGCTCTAACGTGGGTTTGCCAGAATAATCTGCAGCCTGGGGCTTCTGATTGGCCGAGACTCTGTGTAACAAAATAGTAATTTTAATGAGTGTTAATGTAGCCAGCGGTAATTATTTCGGTTAAAACTGCAGGGGCGTGTTAATATCATGGTGACATCCGCCTGTGTTTAGTTTAATCGCTGGCTGTAATTGCATTTGATGTCATAAAATTAGGCGTCAAATCAGTGCAGTTTGCTAAGGCCTGGCAGTTCGGACAAACATCACAGCACTAAAAACTTTTTATGTGCATGGTTTTACATGATTAACCCTTTCCATAAGAGGCCAGGGCAATATAAAAATGTATAATTAGCAGTCATAAGGTGCTTGCCTGTGTTGAGTGCACTTCTACCACGGATCTTCTTCAGAGGTGAATTAAACAATTACAACCGTAGTTTGCCGCTCCAATGTTAGTGATACGGCTTCCACCTGTGCAAAATGTCACTGCGGCTACCGGCCCCCGGATCATCCTGCTTTAGACCAGCCGACGTAACCAGGAGCTGTCACAAAGTAGAACTAAGCGCATTTTATAATATGTGGGTAGAGGCTAATACTGGGTAGGTATAGGGCTGGTAGTGTATATTTTTAGCACCATTTCAAGCAGAAAAACTATTTATTGATTCAAAAGTAATTTAGTTATTAACTAAATTTATATGACATCACAGATGATTATTTTGCAAACATGACTACATAATATTCAAAATGTATCCATCTACAGCAGCTGAATTTAGATTATTAAACCACCGCAGATTATAAAGACGGCTCTTTAGGAGGTAGTCACCTCTTTATAGCATAAATTCTAACACCACCCTCCCATTAACTCGCTCTAAAAATGTCTGACTACTAGAAAAATAAGCCATATGGACACCATGACCAACCTTTTTATTGCCAAGGTCATACATGAGTTATGCATAGCGCAATAGAATATCTTCCTGTAATGGTTTGCACATCGCTATGATAAACCTTCTTGGAAAGAGTCTGTATCCCCAAAATGAGACGTTTATATATTTTGGTTCCAAGAATTTGACGGTTTGCTTGTATAGAGACGGTGATGGTTAGAGGAATTCAGACCGAGTACTCCGATAATAAAGTGATCGGTGTCTATTAAAGTTATTGTTCTCACTGATTGCTTAGGTGATACCTTTTATTGGGGTATAAGGGACATCACCTTGGACTATAGACTCCGTCCTTGTCTTCTCCTGGCAGGCTCCAGGAGAGATTTTCTTCGTTGGGATGTCGTACGATGGAAAACTTCATCTCACAGCATTGATATGCGTTACAAAGGCCCGTATCGGCTCTTGTAGGAGAAACTCTCCGGTGTTGGCCATTTATAACACATTGTTACTCCATGAAGATAAAGTCTTTAATCTCGCTGTATCTCGTCTTCAGTCAATGTTCCTGGTCCAGTCTCATAAACGGTTGGTCCTTGAACGTGCCGGTGATATTTGTTAAATTATCAACTGGTTGTAATAAAAAGGACAAAATCAATCTGATCATCGCCGTTCTTAAACTCGGTGACCCGACTCGCTTCTTTCTAAATTTCTAAACTGCTCGGGTTTCGGGTTTAGGCTGCAACACATCATCAGGCCTATGGTGCTTCTCTTCACAAAACAAGCACAAAAAGCAGGAAATATCCAGCCGATAGGCTACTCTTGTTTTATTTGGATTTCGCGGTGACACCAGCTTTCCCTTATCTAACCCGTGCTATTTTCAGAAGTTTTTGCACTGGTAGGGTTCAGTGTCCCGACTAAACGAATGGTCGTTCCACTGGACGCAGGCTTCCTGTTCCATTACGGTCACGTTTCCTCTGGGCTCTGTGAAATATCATTGACTTGCTAGCAATACGTCCTAGATAGGGTTAAAACACATTTTAGGCTTCCCGGGGTAAGGGATACGTGAAAGATTCATAGGAATTCTAATTAAAAGGATGTTGCCGTGACACGCACACTCATGCTTTTTGGAGGTTTGGAGCAGATATAAATATAATATATAATTTCATAATATGTGAGTAGAGGATAACGCAGAGTAAGTATAGGGATGGCAGTGTATATATATTTTTTTTTTAAAAAACACAAATAGTTTAGGACATGAGATCTATAATCAGCCACTAAGTAATTAATATGACATCACAGATACTTATTTTGCTAACACGACTACATAATATTCAAAATGTATCTACATGATGTAATAAATGATGTGTGTTTCTCAGTGAATCACTAAGAAAAAATATCCAGCCATTACCTCCCCTAGCATCCCTTTTCTTGATTATGTGGGCTGTTTTACCAAATACAATTACTTTACTAGATGTGAGAAACGGAAGCTACTGTTTCTTGTTCAGATAAATCCAGGTCCAAATAAATGTGCCAGAAGAAGCCGTATCTATGAAGCCGTATTTCTTGATCTATGCCCGTCTGAAGCCCTCGGCCCCCATGGGAGCCGTAAACGTTGTTACGAAGTTGCTAAATGTTTACTAACCTGTGTCCTCGCAGTCCTAATAGTTTAACAGCGTTAGCAGTGTTTATAGGACAGAAGCTCCAGATAAAGTGGGTCAGGCGGAAAGCCATTCACTGCCCGCCAAAACCCGAGTCCCGTGACAGCGCGCAGCCTTCAGCGTCTTGACCGGGATTAACTGAGATGGAAAAACGATTAAGGATTGAAAATATAGATTTATTTTTTTTTAAACCACTTTTTTTCGGTATTTTGTTTGGTACTCGCAGTAAACTATAAGTATTCCACTACCACCCTGTCTGCTGCAATAGTCTGGGTTACAATGGAAATATCCCGCAGCTTCATAGAAGACATTTTTGTGCAAACATTTGATAGGAAGACGCGTTGATTTATAAAACTTTTTGAGTTTATGGGGAAAATCTGGTGAAATGTGCGAGTCGTAATCTAGACCAGAAAAGGTTAAGAAGTTTCTGCTCTCATTAGATTTACTTTACTGGCTGATAAAGGTCCTGCTTTCCCCCCCATTTAAGGAGAAGGTCTTTGGTTAGTCAAAGATTTGTGACTTATTTCTGTGTTTGGTGTTGCCATGGCAACGCAAACTGTTGTCTATTCAAATTGCTCTTATTTTGACTTTATGGTGAACCGGACTGTCCCTTAAACGTATATTGGCTCCCGTACACCAGTCCGTTTCAGTGCAGAAGAAGTCCAGATGCGCCTTTACTGGAGCAGCCGGCCCATAAATTATCTGATCGTTCCGAGCGCGCGTGATTTAAACCCTTCAGTAAGCGATGACTAGTAATGTGCGAGTGACTCCTTCTAATCTATGAGAGAAAGCCTCCCTATTCTCTATTAAAAACGGCGCGTTAACAGTCCGCGTAGACATTTCGTGGTGCGAAAAAAGACTTTTACGTCGATAATACAGACTCACAATAAACATAGGTGCACATATCTAAATCACATGGCTGTTGAATGGTGAGGGTGCTGGGGGGCAACAGAGTTGTCCTCTGACTGCTAATTGAGGGGAGGAATAATTCTTGGAAATGTTTTTATGTAATATTCGTAATTGCTACTTTTGAGGCTGATGGCTGTGATTGCCTTGATGGGGGGTAAACCTTTTCTTGCTCAACATATCAAATCTAAATAGCCCCTGACATGGCGTACCCAGTGGTTACCAGCTGAAACTGGTTTTACCTCTTCTGTATAACCCATAAGGTGTGAAAACACAGAGAACAAGGATTTAGTGTCCCACAGAAATTCTCTGTTATGTCGACCTGCGGAAAGCATGCGCAGGAATCCGCCTGAACTCGAGGGCAGCACGGGGCAAGTCGCACAGAGATGTTCAGAAACAGAGGGGCATCTGTAAAGCTGCCAGGTGCGGAAAGGGGGTTATGGGAGAAATACCGTGTCCGTAGTTTCCATTCACCGCATACCTCAAGGATTATTACTCCTTTCTTATTCTCCGTTGCTACGCAGTCTATGTTTACTTAAGATTATTCAGAATTTGTATTTTTTTTCTGGACCTGTTTTGCTGGCCTAAAACACTAACAAAAGTTGTTCTTGTGAAAATAACTGTCCCTCTCCTGAACGGTTCACCCAAAAAACAGGCTGAGTAACTGCACCATTGCAGGTTGTGACAAAAATGCCCAAGAGATGGATGGAGGTCGGGGCTCTGTGCGGTCGGTCAAGTTCTTCCGCACCAAATTCCTCCAACCATTTCTTTATGGACCCTGCTTTATGAATAGAAAAGGTTCTTCCCCAAACTGTTCCCACAAAGCATATCATTGTCCAAAATGTCTTATGTGGTATGTTCAGCATACCGTACAGAGCCTTGAGCTCAACTCCATCAAACACCTTTGGGCTAAGCTGGAACAGAGATCGTAATCCGGGCGTCTCGTCCAACATCAGTACCTGACCTCGCAAATACTCTACTCTACTGGATGAGCGGCCAAAAATCCCCACAGAAACTCCCCAAAATCTTGTGGAAAGCCTTCTTAGAAGAGTGGAAGCTGTTATAGGTGCAAAGGGGGGACCAACTTCATATTAATGTCCCTGCTGGTGTATTGGTCAGATGTCCCAATACTTTTGTCCATATAATGTATATCACATCCTTGAATACCGGAGCATGAATAATGCTGATCTGATCCTGCTTTAACTTCGCCAATAACAGACTGTCCTTTTCAATAAGATGACAGAGCGTCAGGCATATTTTTCTGTTGGGTCTCTAACTATTTCCTTAAGTCGCTGTTCATCTGTGGAAAATTAAGCAATCTTCTACTACTTGCCAGGCTTCTGAAGCTTCAACAATTATATTTTTTCCCTCGTAACTTAATTCTAACCGAAATTCGGCTTTGTAAATGAGTCCTAATATACTGACAAGCTTTTTTTCTTCTCTACAGGACAACAACAGTTGTAACCGGATCCTTTTTAGATGCATTCCAGAAAATCGCAGATATGGCCATTAACACACGAGGTAAATAAAATACAATTTTATATCTGAAAAAGCCCTTTTTAGGCCATTCTATAATGTGTGGATAACCAAAACTGGTAAAACCTAAAATCTTTCTCTGTGGCGGGTCTCCTTAAAGTACCACTTATGTTTTATTTCACTCCTCCAACTCTTAAAGGGTATAAAAATATCACGGCAATAAAAAGTAACACCGTCTCTGGGAAGTATACCCTCAGGGTCCGTCTTGAGAAAATGAGGCCGGGCGAGCGTGTTCATGTCTCGTCTCTCTCGGCATTGTCTGAATCCGACACAAGGGGTTTGGACACAATAGCCGATTCATCCTTCTGTCTGTCCGGGAAGATGATTTGTTTCAGTACGGCAGGATGTGGTGTGGCTGGCATTCCCCGTGATGATTCTTCCATCACCCCCTTTTGCTCTCCTTATAATACATTTCTTGCTTTAGTTACCTGAAATGGGAACGTTCCACTGGTCAGCCGCCAAACCAATTCTTAAACGTGCTGACATTTGCAATAAAACATGTATTTCTGCAATGTGTACCAGTATAGAGTGTAACGTCAGAAAAAATTCTGTACGAGGGCAACTTGGATTCCATAAAGGAATTGGGAAGTTGACGTAAGCCTTTCTCTGGGAACTCACCAGGTTTATCCCCGAGACCCTCGGAATCACAGCCGCTTACTGGTCCCCCAGAACAATCTTTGATCCTTGAATGGGGGTAGGTTTGGTCCAGTCAACTGGTGGCCAGTCCCATTCCCCAAACCCTTTTATAAGAAGCTTAGTAGATTAAATCTGATGGCATTCTTCTTATGTCTTCGTCATATAAAGCTGGTTTTGACACCACGCTCAGTAAGGAGGAGGATTTTTGGCCCCCTGTATTGCCTTTGACAAAACCGGATTCCCCATAATTACTCCAGTATTGCATTGAAAAATGTAATTCTCCATCTAAATAGAAATTTTGGTCTGATGATTTGAAGCAGAGGCCATATAAACACAAATGATCTATGTGCAGAAGTCATGGAGAAATCTTAATTTCAGTAGAAATTCTGTATGATTATGAAATTGCCGTTTCTGTGATACTCCAATTCCACTGCTCCTTATGTAGAGAATGCGGAGGTTTGGTGGATAAAGGCATTAGTTATCGGATCTGCCCCGTCACGAGTTCTGTTCGCGTGTCAACAATGGAAATACTATATTTATGGCGTTTAAAATTTGGGAATTTAAGTCTTAACCTACATGGCTTCTCTACATTCTTCATAATATGCGGTAACTTTAAATGGTAAGGAATTCGGTTCAAGGCTGCAGGACTTTTTCTTTCCAGAAAGTTCTCAAATAAATTGAAGAGCTCTTTTTTTTCTTTCTTTCTCCTTTCTTCTTCTGTTTTCTTTTCCACCGCCATCCAGTGATACAGTCTGTGAGTTTACAGATGATAAAGTAAATTAATGCAAAATCTCTGTACTGGTTAAGATGTCACTAGCACTTGACCTTTTTGACCTTGACACACAAGAATTTAATAAAAAGCTAGTTACAGCAAAACTTCTTTTAAAGCAGAAAATAACAAGGAGCTGAAGCATGTGATCTGTGTTGCACAAGATGTTTGCGTGATAAGAAAACCACACTTCAGCCGAGTGATCTTGTACGATCTTATGATTATAACTTTGATCTTGTTTGTGTCCCTCCTGACTTTGGATAAAGTGTTCCAGAAAATCTACGACGATTTCAAATGGAAGATGCGTAACAAATGCCCTTATTTAAGGAGCAGTTCCACTTACTGCCGTTTTCATGACACTACCCAAGTCCTGTGATACTTATGTTTTGAAATCACGGATAACTGCTAACAGACTCAAATGAAAAGTGGTCTTATCACTACGGTAACCAGTGGAATCTACCTGTTGGTTCGACCCTTTCATTGGTTACAGTGGCAGTAGGATCGGTCCTCCAGAGCTGTGTATCTTATTTATTAAACGTTAACATATGTAGTTAGTACTTTAAGGTTTACAGCATAATGAAAGTGTTGGTACAATAAATGCAGTCATATGATAAGTATTAGACATCTGCAAATGGGCCAAAAACAAAATTTTCCAGTTAGTTTTTGGCCCATTGGTTTTCAGGGAACGATTTTCATTCCCTGCTCGCTCGATTTGGCCGACAATTTAGGGGCATTATTATTTCAGGAACGAAATTAGTAGCCCACATTCACTCTCATTCACACTATCAATCACCGTGGTGATGTCCTCCAATCGGGGAGAGGATGTCACCGAAAGCGCCAACTGAGGGCAATATGACGGTGCCCAATTTGAGTTTTAAGTATAGTGGTCTTCAGACATTGCTCGGGGGCAGCAGGTATAAATACATTGAGGTAGGAGGTCCCCACCTTGTAGGGCTTACAGGAGTTCATGTCAAGTCAAGGTTGTGGTCTAAAATGAAAAGTTGTTTAGTGCCCAAGTTGTGGACATTTCAAGCTTGACAGACGTCTGGAAGTAGGAAGAAGACCTTTAGTGGGGATGCAGCCGTAGCTGTTGATCAGAGATACACCCGCTATGAATGCTGTGTAGAGAGCATGTAGGTATTATGGAGGAATATTACAGATGAAGTAGAGTATGGGGAGTGTTGGAGGGCCTTGAAAGTACAGAGGAGGATTTTGAAGACTCGCTGTTTTATCTATAACTCCCAATGAGTTCGTTGTTCCGTGAGTAGCAGCTGGACGTTGTCTGTCTTGAGAGAAATGGAAACTAACCGTACGAGAGCTAAAGGAGCAGAAAGACACCTGAAGAGAGAAATGAAGATTATCGTTTTGAGAGAGACACAGAAGGTCGCAGCTTAAAAGCATTGAACGGCAGTTTATTACTCAGTGCAGTTGAACGTTGTCAGCGGTTCCCCTTCAAAAAAGTGATCCCAAAATTAATAGCTTGCCACTTCGAAACCTTTTCTTCTTATATATCTACTCATTTAAATATTCACTGGCCGCTTACCAGCCATTTGACACTGAAGGTAATTAACCCCTTAAGCACAGTGAGCGGTCCCTAAACCCATTGAAAACAATGCATTTTGAGCCCGTACATGTACGGGTTTTGTCATTAACGGGTTAAAAATTCCAATGGAATGTAACTGCATTTCGAAGAACAAGTAACTATTTAACTAGAACTGATGATGTGGCAGTATATATATATGTATATATATATGTATATACTGACGAAACAAGAACTTGATTCCTTTGGGAATATGAGAAGACCTGCCTTAACCTGTTTCGTTAATACTGTCAAGGACACTTAACCAACAGTTACCTAGAAGTACCTGAAATAGTCTGTTGATTTAATACACAAGTTGCAGAAATGTTTGGCAATTGTAGAAATAAAATATTCAATTGAGGTTACATCTAAAAAGTAATTCTACATAATAATTAACTCCCCGAGCAGCCCGCCTTGTATCAGAGATGCGTGCGAAGTGCATGAAAATGTCCTCTGGGCCTGAAGAAACGTCAGCGAAGATGGGTCAGAATAAAGTACGCGTGGACCTCAGATGTCTTCAGTTCATTTCAGAATTTATTTCTTTTACAGCTTGGAAAGTGAAGCAAATTATTTTTGGATGTTTCTGTTGAAGGTTTTAGTTATTTGTGTTGGCGTCCTGTAGACATTCTGTTGGATTTGAGTGCACCGAGCACCTTGCGCGCGTGACACACCATCCATGATCAGATTTTGCACGTCGTTAGAAGTCGTGTATCAGCTCTGCTTCTTCTCTGGTATCCTCCTTATGCTTGTAGCTTGGTCCTCCCTTCGCTGTGTTCATATGACCTTGTTACTTGTTCTTTTGCTTTGGAACAGAAGGGGTAAACAGCAGCTTTTTTACAGCATTCCTTTCAAGGTCCAGTCACGTGACACTCATATGATCGTTTGAGGGAGTTCTACATAGTTGGAAAGAGTTTGGTCAGACCAGAGGCCAAAGGAAACTTCTATCAATGTATAACCCTTACAGTGCGAAACCCCTGAATGTCCTTCTCTCTAGCAAAGGAAAATGCTTGGTGTCGCAAATGCCTGGGTATGGCAGAGAGGGTGGCAGCTGCCCCGTGGAGGAGAGCTTGGCCACAACGACCTACTGGGTGGGTACTGCCCAGGTTCCACTGGAAGTTATTTACAAAATGTGATTCTGGCATAATGATTGCAGTATGGGATGACCATGATCTGAGACCCACGGCATACTAGAGGAGACTCTAATAAACCAACATCTGGAAACCAGGCTAAGAATGAGTAGAACTATGGTGCTAAGAAGCTGCAGCTCCACCGATCTGGTTATTGTGCTAGTTTAGACTTTTTGAAGCAGTCAATCACTAAAATAGAGTGTAGGTTTTTCCAATGGTTAATTTGCTGACTCTTACTGAGTTAAAGTGTCTAATCTCCAATACCGTCCCCAATAAGTATATAAATCCCCTCGCAGTGTATAGACGCTCCTAAGACCTTTAAATAACGTTGATTCTGTCAACGCTTCTGTTTTCCTTGAACAGATTTGCAGTAAAATGTTCCATGAAATCCAGCTCTTTTCCTTAGCTTTATGGAGCCATCTTTCCTTCGTGACAAACTGGGTAAATAGTCTATTGGTTCCATTCATTAGTCGGATCATTCTGACCAAATGCACACAACTTTATTCCATGGCAGCATTCTGTGGCTTCTTTTTGTAGCGTGGAAAAACTAAAACTCAGATTACTGTTGATTTATTTTGTGTCTCCTCGGCTGTGTGTTTTGACTTCCATCTCCATAGCTGAATATTTAGTTGGGTTTTTTTTTTTTTTACCTTGCCGTTTCCCCCCGAGCAGACAGAAACCCGTTTAGGTTACGCGTTCCTTTTTATAGTGATAGAAGAAAGGTGTGCTTCCCCACATTAAGACCATAACTTTATTGAACAATCCTAGGATGAATACCATCAAAGAAATAGCCATCAAATTAAAAAAAAAACATAGAAAAATAACTGAGAAGCAAGCAGTTGTGAAATGCGATGGGTCACAGGACAAGACGCCAGTATAACTGAAGGCCTGACGCATTTCATGCACAGTAATTTAGTGTTTTTGGACTTTGTGGAAACTGATATAGAAGTTGTTTTTCTGACTGTCTCTGTGAGTAATACTTTGATTTAAAAAATTAAAATCGAGAAGAACAGCAGCTTTGTCATCTTGGGTCACCAAGCTTAAGCTGTAACACATCTCAAATGTCAAGCGCTCCAAGAGGGACGTGTTGGGTTTTATTGGATGTGGCCAGGGGCAGGACTTCACCAAGAACTTTGTGATAGCTTGGGTGACTTTCTTCTACTTTTATTCCAAATAATTATTGGTGCAAGTCATTTATAGAGTATCTATAGAACACTATAACCAACAAACGCTCCAAGCTCTGAAAAAGTTGGACATCAAGCGAGGAATGAGGTGCAGGAGAGCAGGAGTTTGAGAGGGGCTGCTGTCCTGAAGAGCGACACCTGGGATGTTTCCATTGGTATAGACATCCGGCTCGGAGAGTTATCTTGTAATTGTTGTGCGGCGTGGCTCTATAATGATTTCGCATGTACAAACACGCAGCGAGATGCAGGGCAGGGTGCTTCAGTTATTGCCGTCTTGAATTATTTGGAAAGGAATCCTGTGTATTTTATCCCGAGGAAGGACTTTCCTTGGAGCTGGAGGTGCCAAGCTTCAGCGTGGCATCGGCGTTCCATTCTTATGCCCGTGGCGCTTGCCAGTGGATGCGCTTTATTTTTTCGTGACGGGTTTGAGCTTCAGTTTAGCGGTGTTATTTACTGCTTATAGATCCCCATTACTGCCCAGCTTGGAAACAACCAGTGATGCCTCGCGGACCCGTAAATACATACGTTATGATGCATATTGAACACCGTGGAGTAACCGGTGATTTGGAAAGCTTTTAACGTTAAGGATGGATCTTGACCGTCTCGGAATGCATGTTCAGCAAACGGAAACTTCTCTTGGTCGTATCAAATGTATGGCAGATTAAAACCTATAAGTTCCTTAATGTGAGGAGAAACTCGCAGAACATGACATCATTCACTTCTAAAGGATTCTCGGTGATTACTGATTTAAAAAGTACAGTCTGTCCAAAACGGACAAAATGGGTGAAAAGCCAGTGAGGGTTATATTTAAACCATCGCATCATAACTAATGGAGCTGTGATTCACCGCAACATCAACATGTTTGCTTTTATTTCGAACCTCGTCTATGTAATTAAACGCGTCGGACAGCTTTTATCTATTTTGTGTCCGTTCCCCAAGAGCTGTAGTGGACTGTTTTTTGTTGATGTTTTTTTTTGTATCGGAGTACTTTTTATTGTAGCTAAATATGCATTATTTAAGAAAAGTAAAATGCACACACACACTTGCCTTTAGGAGAAGCTGCAGCTCCAGAGCACCTTCTTATCTTAGCAGATAATAGGTTTGTGACCCACAATATGTACCATGTTCCAGGATTACAGCGCTAGCAATGATTATTCTAATGCTGTGTTTAGTGTTAAATTCAGTAGTAGGTGGAACAGCATCTTTAAAATTTACATTGGCATTTTCTCTAATCTGTCCTCACTGTTTACTTACGTACTGCCAGTTCTAAAAGCTTTCCAAAACTCTTGTGTACGGACTGTAACCCCATCGTTCGTGTAATACCGTGTCCAGTGTCCCTGGCGTGACTTCGTTCCCCCTCTGGGTTGGTTGCACGTTATTTCGGGTGCCTGTATGTAATATCATTTGGTTGATCAGTACGCCGTTTGCGTAATTGTCAGTTGTGTTGAAGGACAGATCCTCTGCCAGTCAATTCATATCATCGTGTTTTTGATGCCAAGAAATGGCTAGAACTGCCTGCCCGCTGGCTCGTGGTCCGGCTCGAAGCTGCTCAGGAACCGCCTGGGCTTCCTGCTGAAGCCGAGACCGGTATCGCTTCCCCAAAATGCTTGCCTAGAAACCGCCAACACTCGTGAGGTCTGCTCCGGGTGGCATTCTGATGCCATCTTTTAGTGCAGATATTGTTTGTCTTATTTTTTAGCCCCCCCCAATAATACAGTTAAATCTTCATATGATTTCATGAAAAATGTTAGAAACAATGTAAAATCTTATGAGCAGTAAGTGGGTAGGAAATACTGTATTATACTGTATAATAATATAATTATAATAATAATAATGTCCTCTGAGCCGCTTGTAGAGACTTTTTGCTTTGTTGATGAATACTTTGTGACGTCTGCTCTGTTCTCATGTACTATAGGTAGCTGTGCAATCCATACAGGGCCATATATACGCGCTACGCCAACCCAGAGAACTTAAACGTTCTCAGCCTCCGTCATTACGGAGACAAAGAAGTCGCTCTCTCCCGCCAGCGGCTATTTGCCCGTCGTCTTTGATCTCGCGTTCTTGCCGAATGCAGTGAAAACAATAACTGAATGAAAGCGTTTCGTCCTTGTTTTGTGTTTCAGGAGCCACAAAAGAAATCGGTTCTGCCCTGACCAGGATGTGTATGAGACACCGGAACATAGAGTCCAGACTCAAACATCTCACAGTGTAAGTGATCTCAGTCCATGCGCGGTTTGCCCAAGGAAGGAGCGCTAATCTGTTTCTTTTCCTTCATATGTTATGTTATGTTGGGTCGGGGCGGCTGGAGATACCGGTGGTTTTTTAGGCTGCGCTGAGGATTCCTTGACGTTCTTCTGAACAGCAGACGGCAGAAGGTATAAGGAGGATAGAACTTAACAGGATCCAGAGAAATTCCAAATGCGTGAGACATCTGAGAACAGTAAACAGGACCATCCTCCCGTCAGGAAGGGAGTGAGGATGAATAGCGTCCCAATAATGCACACTACCGTTCAAAAGTTTGGGGTCGCTTCCAAATGTCCTTGTTTGTCAAAGAAAAGCAGATTTTATCCATTGACATGAAATGGATCAGAAACCCAGCGTAGTCGGGGTTAATGTTGTACATGACTTGTAGCCTTCATAGGCGCACAGAAGTCATTTATCACTCCCATCACTCCAGTGTTCCACCGGCACGGTCTCCTAAAGTAATTTACATTTAAAAGGCTTATTGATCATTTGAAAAACCTTTGGCAATAATGTTACAGACGTCCTTGTTTTTCATGAAAAACGATAGTTTGCCGTCTTCGAAGGCTGTGTTTTATATTTAGGGTATTGGTCTCTTATTCCGAGAGCATCTACGATTTACAAAGCAAGCGATGACGTTGCACATCAGGCAGTATTAGTCCGCGCTCATAAAAGTTTTACAACGTGTCCTGATAGACCCCGCGCATCTGTTTCCTGCACGAGATGCTCCTCATTCACTGGCCACGTAAATGCATATAAGTCGCTCCAAAAACGGCACCCCGTGAAGTCGCACGTTGGTGTTAAATTTTAAAAAAAAAGGGGAAAATCCATCGAATTCCAAAGAGTTTCCTCAATCGTTTTTAAGACGCCTATGACCTCTGCGTCTGCCCCTTGCTCCTCAGCACTGTCAGGCAGCGGACATCCAGCCCTCTCTCACCCGATGTTAACGTAATTTTACCGGTGTTATGATACCGGATACCGGATCCAGCAGGGTTTCTCGCCCTTTTTTTTTTTTGGGTTACAAGGAGGGGAGCTGCTTTCCACATCTTATTCTGGATACCTGACCTTGTTAATCCCACGCTGTCCGTCGGCTCTCTACATGGGGAACCGAAGAACTTTCCAAGTTCTATGTTAATGTTTCTTAACCCTACGTTCCGAAGCCTAGAATCTTGTTTTATGCCACAAAGTGATATCAAAAAATCCACAGTTTGATGATTAGAGTTCTAGAGTTATTTTGACGCTATTTGGTTGGATTTTTTTTATTCTGTTATTTCCTGAGAAACTGCAGATTATAAAAGAATTTGGAACATATTTAATGCATGTTACAGAAAATCATTTGAGATTCCAGCAGCTTTAAGTAGCCCAGATTTCGTTTCTTTGTCTTTGTATCCGTCATTGGCCAGCGATACGAAACCCTACGCCCGATGTCCTCGTGATCTCACCGCGTTCTCGTTGTGCCGGGAGATTATAAGGTACAGAAGATCTTTGTGATTCTTCACATCAGTCAGCGCTGGAGGTTTAGTCACCGCAAAACCACTAGAAACACAAACCAAAGAGGCCAGTGACGCCTACGACCCAAGATGAGCCCGATGTGTCCTGTATCCTCGCGTGTTAGGGCATGTGTACACGTGGAGAACATTTCAACGGCTTGTCTCGTTTTAACATCTGTGAATTTGGGCTTTTAAGTTACCGTGTTTTATTTGATAATAAAGTTAGGTATTTTTTTTTATTTTTTCTGCCCCAGCAGAGAGATTTAGCAAAACTGTAAAAGCGAATTAACCCCTTGAGCGTTTGCTGAAATCCCCGGGAGGATATAAAACGGAGTGCGAGTGGGAGGAGCTTCCGTTACGCCGATTAAACGATCGGATACTTAACGTTACGTTGTAATCGGTGTAAATACATCGCAGTTCTTCTTTGACGTAGTCGCCGGTCCGATCCCCTGCTTATCTGAGACGGGGCCGGAGCCTTTGGTAGGTCAGACACAGGATGGGTCCCGGACATCACACAAAGGCACTCAACATTTCTATTCCGCTTTACATACGGTTCCTGCGGTTATTTATAGATCAGGCAGTAAAAGAGCTACTTTGTGAGCCGACGAGTCCTCGTGGGGCTTAACCACATGAAAGAGCGTCTGTGGAAGACACGTCCCGGAGCAGTGGTTTGGAGTCTCTTTCCTAAGACAGATGTTAACCACCTCGGGACCGGCTGAAGAACCTGCATCGCTGCGCTGGGATAGAACGTAGCTCTCTTGTTTAAATTAAGTTCCCAAAGAGAACAAAGAACAAGGGGTTCACTTGGTCTGTGAACTCAAATACTGCCCCGCATGTGAGGCTTTGAGGTGGCAGCTTTCTACGCGGCGTTCCTCAGGCTTCTCCCGGTGGCACTGGGTGGTCCCGCTCACATACATGTGAAACCGGCTTTAATACTCCACCGGCCGTTGAAGGCCTTCTTGGATACCGGTTGTGTTGGTGAGGTATTATCGTGTAAACAAGTCACATGTCCTTAAGGCGAACCACTTTCCTTCATGTGTATAGGAGCTCTCATGCGTGGCGTAGCGTTGGTTCGATTAGAGGATAAATTAAAGGGGGCTGCCCTGTATCTCTGTTGTTACCGTCCCGCTAACCCGCATGCTTTATCTTTGGTTACAGAGCTCTCTCTGACAACTTGATAAACCCCCTGGAAATCAAAATCGAGGAGTGGAAGAAGATCGCCAACCAGCTAGACAAAGACCATGCAAAAGGTAAGCATAAACATTCAACTTTCTCACTGCTCTTGAATTGAAGAGTTGAATTTGCGATCATCCATGTTCCATATTACCGGATGCAATAGGGTTTATAAGTCTATTAGACGTGCAGCTAATTAAGCAAAAGGCGGTCCGGGGAGTATTGGTACCGAGCGCTGCTGGCTCGGAGTATTGCGAAATCCATAAAAAGTGTTGGAGGAGAACACTTTTTCGCTATATCTCCATGTAACACAGGGAGAATGCCTTTTATAAACTAACGTATGCTTCTGGGTATTGTGTAGTCGACACGGTTTATATCTTGGCGTTTGTTTGCTTTCAGAATATAAAAAGGCCCGTTCAGACATTAAGAAGAAATCCTCTGATACGATAAAGCTGCAAAAGAAAGTGAAAAAAGGTAAGCAGTCTCTCGTTCAGGCTTTTTCTCATTGTCTGCAAGAAATAGAAAAGCAAAACTAGAGGAAGAAGCTCAGGGGTGGTTTCTGTGTTCAGGCATACGAAGCATTATTGAATTGAAGGACTGCTGGTGAGGTCAGGGACACTTGGTAGATGTGTCTTATAAAGCAATGAAATGCAGTTTACCGCTCTGCACAATATAGTCATTTAACTCCCTGAGAAAGTGCTGTCATTAAACTAAATTCACTGTCTGGGGAGAACCGGCATCCCTGTCTCTAAATTTAGATGGACGCCGGCAAACTGGTCCCGTCTATAATGAGTAAATATCTGAGTGCATTCTGACGGCTCGTTCTGTGTCTTTCTCCACGCCGTAGATCTTTTTGCTTTAAGCGTAACTTTGGTATTTTGTTTAAAATTGGAAAATGTTAAATAATGGTGAGCCTTTTCAGTTAATTGAATCCTCCGGCAGCTGCTTCCCGACGGCTTTCCTGTGGAGCGCCGGCTCTGTGCCTGGGTTCATGCGCTCGGAGTGTCCGGCACTGAACCCCCGCGGCGCTCCAAAGGACCACCAGCTCTGGGAATAGTTAGGCTTAGGGTCCCATCCCAGCTAATGGGGGGCATAGAAAGCGGGGGAGGGGGGCTCCTTTGATCCAGGGTCGCCCGTACAGCGCACGTCGTACATGCCGTCTCCAGAGCGTACGTTTTTGTTGGGCCGTTTGGAAGGGGGTTGTAGGAGTCCAGATTCAAGCGGCTGATAATTCACAGGATCTACGGCTCAGGTTTAAACTTCCGGCTTTTAAAACCTGCGTAGATTAATAGACTTGTTTTTTGGGGAAGGAAGTCTAGCAGAGGAAACGGGAACGGCAGGAAATCGCAGGCCTCGCAGAGGCCGCCATAAGGACTTTTAAGCAGTTTACCTTTCATAGACCGATTTAGAATTCTCCCCCGTTAATATTACGCGCCTGTATAACATGCATCCGTGTGTATTATACGGAGACATATAGTATGACGGCAGGTGAGACCCGCTCTAGTCTGCCTGTTTTTCCCCTAATGTTGAGACGTTGGTCTCGTCTTATATTCAGGAGCCGTATGCCGGTCCCATGCATGTATTAATCTCTACCACCTCTGCAGGAAGACTGTTCCACTTATCTATCTCCCTCTCAATAATGTAAAACTTACTCACCTTACAGTTAAGCCCCTGACCCGCTAGTTTTAGATTAGGACCTATTTTTGTATTCCGCTCCAATACGCCTCTCTCGCTCACTTCGCACAGGTAGCGCTGCCAGCTGTATGTCGCGCATGTGCTGCAGAGTAAGGGGGTATTGGAGGCTGTCGGTGAAATGTACGTGAGCCGCCGTTCCGATAGCGATACATTCTAAAATCCTGCTCATGAGCCACCGTCTTTGTACTGTAAATATGTTTTGAACGCGGCCGACCTGCTGGGGGGGGGCAGCGAATCCTGACGATAATTCTATAAAAGCTCGCTGGTGTTCGAGCCCAAAGAGGACTGTGCTGGGAAATGGTTCTCTTTGAACATTAATTGCTGTGTGATGTACGTGGCGGTGGCCTGCTGGCCAGCTGTGTGCGTTGTGAACACGCGTGACGCCATATGTCTGCACGTGTGCCCTGTTACACATCCATATCCAGGCGGAACTCCACCATTATCTGTTTCGCCCCAGATTATCTCATCTATTATATCCGTAAAACACAAAACACATACTTGGGTTAATAAACACTACGTGCCGTCGGAACACAGGAATGATGGGAGTGATAGGAGTGGTATAGGGCCTCTGTAACCCATGAAGTTATTCCATTAAAAATCAGCCGTTTCCAGCTTCAATATTCATTTACAACATTAACTCCTTCTGCGCTGTGTGCGTGTGTATATAATATATATATGTGTATAATATATATATGTGTATATAAAATATGTTTGTGTGTGTATATAATATATATGTGTGTTTTGTGTATAGAATATATATATATGTGTATATAATATATATGTGTGTGTATAGAATATATATGTGTTTGTGTTTGTATAATATAATATATATATGGCGTAATGACTTGTTGCTCGGTTGCTGTTATTCATAGTTTTCTGGACCCGGGGGGGCGCGTTTCCGAGTTTCCAGAGCCGTTTGGAGGAATGACTTCACGGCCCCTTTTTCTGAAAGGTTTTTTGTAAGGGGGTGGATTTTTCTTGGCTTCCCCTCACTGGCTGCTCTTCTAACACAAAGATGTTCTTTAGCTTATATATAAAGATGAATGTGTTTCCCTCTGGAAAACCTGAGCTTTTACACAACCACCCAAAACACATCTCTAAAAACCCGCATTGTTAGTGTTTCTGGGGGGTTTTTCTCCGTAGGTTTCCATTTCTATGAATAAATGTCCTGTTGTCGTTGCTATGCATTTTTTTTTTTTACTACCACAAGCCATTTTCCTACTCGAGGTTGAGGTCGAGCAGAAGGGATGCCACGCTGGATGAGGTCACCGGCGCGGAGCTTCGCGGCTTCATTTTTTTTAGTTTTGAGGATTCCTTAAACTTCCTGAATCTGTTTATTTGCTGCTCTGAGATACATTGCGAACCCAACTCGCCCTGTGAAATGCCACCCTTAGCTCTAAAACGGGTGTAATAGAGCCTGTAACGTTTATAGCCACCACGAGCATTTTATTATTTATTATTATTATTTTTATTCTTTTATATAGCGCCATCAAATTCCATAGGACTCTATTTCAGGAAATTTTAATGTGAAAGATCAGAATCCCCTCTGTTTATTTACGCTGTTTGCCCACCCACCTCACCTCACCTCAGCTTCTTGGTTTGCATTTGGCCAAACACATCTGCTTCTTTTTTTGTTTGTTTGTTAAAAAAAAAGTGCTTTTTGTGTCTTACAAGAAAAATCATCATTTAAGATCAGCTCAATAACCTGACTTAAATCTTAACCCCTTAATGTACGGGCTCAAAATGCATTGTTTTTCAATGGGTTTTGGGACCGTCCATTGTCCTTAAGGGGTTAAGAAAAGCCCCCCATATTTGCTTTACATAACGTCCCAATACATAACGTATGCGGTGCAAGACCCAAATGACCCTGAAAATATCACCCCTTTACACCAAATGACGGAGCCGAACCGTCCGCGTGAGCTTGTGGAACGCGTGACCGGACAGCTGTCACCATTATTCAGCATCTCCACGTCAGCTGTGCGGCAGGCATGTGAAGGGCATGTTATTCCTCCCCATTTGTTCTTACAAATGTGAGTGCTTGGCATTCTCTGGCCGGTGTCGTTAAGAAATGAATGCAATAGTTTAAAGCAATGTGATGTAGGCAGCGCGGACCCCGGGTCAGGCGGCGTGTCAGGGGAACGCACTTGGGTGCTGATAACCTTCTGTGTAATGAGCCCCAAATCTACCATTTACAAAAAAAAAAAGATTTGGCTCTGTCACACAATGAATTATATTACTAATTTTGCTCACTCCCTACTCCAACACATTTAACAAAGATAAAATAAAGGCAATAAAGATTAATAATAATAATAATAAAAAGGTCATTATTTAAAGTAGAGGCCATTGCGTATTTTCTTCTGTGATGTCAGACGTGTTTTAGCGTCTCGTCTCTCTCCGCAGGTAAGGATGACGCTCGCATGCAGCTTGACAGCGTCCTTCAGGATGTGAACGACAAGTACATGCTTTTGGAGGAGACCGAGAAGAGAGCCGTGTACCGGGCGCTCGTGGAGGAGCGAGGGAGATTCTGCGTGTTTGTCTCTTTTCTCAAGCCTGTGTTGGTAAGTTTTTTGTTTGTTTGTTTTTTTCTTATTATTTCTATTTATTTGATTTCAAAATTCACCCACTGATTTTTCTTGTATATTATGTGATTTCCTCCTCTTTTGTGTTATTTCTCTTTTATGGGTTTATGCTCCGCTTTAGCTTTGATCGGCTATTTCCAGGGGTGGTCAAATAATTCATCAAACTCTTATGAAGCTACTTAATTCTCTACTACACAGGGTGCCGACGGTCGTAGGACTTGCCATTTTCACCAACTTTCTGTTTATTGTAAACCTCTTACTACTTTAGTAGTCTAATTTGTGAATAATATATGACTGATAACTGGGGCTAAAAACGAGTCGAGTCGCACATTGATTTAATTGATGAAAATTGATATCGATTCCTGAACAAAGTCTATTTTTCTTTCACGTTTTTCTCTTTACCGTCATGCCCTGGGCTCTTTTTACCGCTGCTTAAGGGATGAAAGAATTGCCTGCTCTTAGGTACTAGTTTTATCTTGAGTCATTCTGACCTTGACTGTCACCTTTCTGCTGATCATTATGCCTCAGTCAGTCCAAAATTAGAGACGTTCCTTCTGTCCCTCTTCTCTTTCTACCCCCTTGTTTTGTGGGTTTTTTGTGAGATGTCCTAGGAATTATAAGATGACGCGGGCTGGGAGGAAATGTCCGGTGACCGTGTTTTTTATGTCTTTTATGTCTTTTATGTGCTTTCTTTATTAGGATGAGGAGATAGGAATGCTCGGTGAAATAACCCACTTACAAACCATCCTGGAAGACTTGACAAACCTAACAGCTGAACCAAATAAACTGCCCCCGTTGAGCGAGCAGGTGAGTCCGAAACAGGTCTTGGGCGAGGCAGACCCGCTGCATATTAATTTATTGTAACAGAAATATACGTTTTACAGCCACTTCCGGTTATTTGACCCGACGCTCTTTACCCTTCCCAACACCCTCTATGAATGTTTCAGCCGTTCCCTGCTGACGTTTGTCATAGCTGTTCATAGGAAACTCCACAAGTACAGAAGCTGCTGTGTGTTTTCTTTTGTTGTCCTGAAATTTGCTCTTTTTTTTATATTAAGACACAAACCGGCCGCAGATCTGTTTTTGCTTTCTTGCCCTTCTGTGGTCGGATAGATTGTCGGGTATTATATACCTCCTGACAAAATGATTGCCAATTTGTATCCTGGTTTAAGGAGCGTGAGAAGTGACTTCTCTCTGTCTCCCCGTCTGAGCAGGTGATACACGATCTGAAGAACTCGGATTACAATTTCATCTACCAGACCCCACCTGCTTCTCCGAGTGGAACTTTATCACGGAAAGCCAGCACCAACAGGTAGAACTTTCCTCACCCCGCTGTGCAAATCCTCGCTGCCCGGGATACGTGTATTTTCTTACTCTTATTTGTTTCACCTGATTGTGTGTTCCTCTCTAAATATTTTACTGACATATTTTCCACAACAGAGAGTCTGCCTGGGTCATTAAGGCTG
Organism: Spea multiplicata; assembly: GCA_009364415.1. Taxonomy (NCBI): domain Eukaryota; kingdom Metazoa; phylum Chordata; class Amphibia; order Anura; family Pelobatidae; genus Spea; species Spea multiplicata. The sequence goes on from VKOC01000010.1 coordinate 9,501,010, forward strand.
AGCCATTCTATTTTTGTTTATCGCTGATACAGAGACAGTGTTGTTTACCTAGTAGATTTGGCTAAAATAACAGAAGACGTAACAAATCTGTGGCAGTTTGAAAACATAGCGGAATAATACGTTAGAATTAAAAATGTGTTTTTAAACACAAAAACAATACATTATTACAAAACATGAATGTGATACAAATAATGAGAAATAAAATGCGCAAAGCAAAATAAAAGAACAAATCGTTATAAGAAGACGGCACTGGCTGGCTCTGCCCCAAACTTTTTCTCAGCCACCTACAAATATAACTTTCAGTCAGTGAATAGCCGTCCGGCCGGTGCCGGATATTCATTAAATACTGATTATTAGGCAATAAAGTCCATTGAATTTGGTCACAACCCAGCCGAGTGTGGAGGACGGGTGAAAACACGTAGGCCTTTCCAGCTTCCCATGGGACGGACCACTTTGCTTTCACGTCCCTTTGTAATTCCGCTTATTGATGTCCCTTTTTTTTTTTTTTTTGCCTGATACAAAACCCAAACGGCGCTCTTCTCTGAGCTTCTGGATTCTGCGATGTTGTTTTGTTTTTGGGAAGCCGGCGCGCGGCTCTCCCCCTGACTGCCAATTAGCTGGGTCTGCATTTCCCACCAAGAGATTTAACAGATGTTGTGAAGCCGCAAAGCCAATGGAAACTGCGACATTTCACCCTCCATCGCGGGGACGTTACACAATTATCAGAATTATTGTTAATATACACATCATACGTCTGGAGATGTTACTATCATTAAATGTATAAAAAACACCAGTAGTTGGTTGCATAATAATTTAGATTGGTGGGAAACGTGCTTTTTTGTTTTTCAGCTAATAGAATAGTTTTTTGGGAAATTTGGCTTAGATGTAAGTAAGGGGCTATTTTCCCTCAACTCGGTTACGTCACAGAAGGCACAAGATTATGAAATATCACTATTTTAGGAATAGCTGGGCCTTCTAAATAGTAGCATATTAGAATATGGTTGGATGCAATGGGCAATCCGGCAAGTGTGCCAAATATCCTGAGCTGGGGTTAAGTATTTCATGTATCTTAGCGTGTGCTGCAGGCCATAGGTAGCTTGCGTATTAACCCTTTGTTGTAAGCAGTAGTAAAGGTTGCGATGTCTCGCTCAGCAGTGTAGGAATTAATTGGGGGATTTAAGAAGAAATCAAAGTAATTGGCAATGTAGAGAAATGGCGCCACCTTGAGGACGCAGGCGGTAGTGCTCTGTTCTCTGGCTAAATTGGACTTTTTCTAGCATGATCAGTTGTTTGTCTCTTTTCAGCACCTATTGTGGTTGGAATAGGATTACCCCAGCACTGTCTTTCACAAAGGTTCTTCTTTCTAACATTATGCAACCTAATACTGGCATTAATATCTTATCCGTACCCAGAATCCCCCCCCCCCCGCCTCTGGCCCGCAATCAATGAAGGTTACTACAGGTCAACATTTTCTATAGACAGACGTAGCTATCCGGTTTCCCTGATCCCAGGTGTCCTCTAGTTTTACATTCCTTCAGAGAGTTACCGTGAATAACGAGCTCTTCTAACATTCAAAAAGTACCATTGCCGGTAGCATGTTTATTTGTTTGTTTTTTTTAAGTCAGATTTATTAACATTCGTAATGAACAGAATAAGGTATTATGGTAATTTTAGTTTTCTACATTTGTATCAAAAGTTTTTTGCAGAAGTTTGTTTATAAAAGTGTTAACACGGGGAAGCAACAAGCAAATCTTTGTAAATAGTTGATAATCAGGTTTTTTTCCTTAAACATTCGTGTGCCTCTGTATGTGATAAAGCAGCGTGTGTTTATATATACCGCACTGAAAAACTCTCTTATTGCAGGCGCTTTCCTGCCCTGCGCCATATAAAAATCATACAGTAGCACAATCACTTCTAAAAGACAGTTGGGTGTCTGCTTGGGTTGGAAGGCAGTCAAATATAAAATTATACTTTAGAAGCGGGGCGTTCCTTTGTTGTATTTTGGATGTAAGCGTGTATCACATGCCTGTTGGGTAATCTAATGAAACAATCGTCTATCTCAATAGTAACTATCTCCATGGCTCGATGAGACACGTTCCGTCCATGGACTCCATCTCCAGTTCAGTGGAGGGCCTCCATATTCGCCCCCCTTCTGCACTAATGCTGGAAACGATGTTCCAGGTAGGGAAATGTTTTCTAGTTTGGGCAATCTCTAAGAATATGTAGCATTACATCCAAGATGAAAGGATATATGGAGACAGATATATGCAGTTTGTAGGGAGCGGAGCGTCTGTCTCGCTCTTGTCCTTCATTCAAATCAGTGAGACTCTTCCTGGGTATTTTTATTCTGCCCATGGTACCCAAAATTCAGTTTTATCATAAATTTAACTAAATTTCCATGTTATAGCATACTTTCTATGGTCAGTCTTCAATATTCTTTCTCTTTTTTCATCTTCTAGTATTAATGGTGGCTTAATTAGAACCGGATAAAGTGAATGGCTCAACAAAAAGCTTACATATTGGCTGCATGAAAAGTCACAAAAAGATGATTTCCTTGTGCTTTGCAGGACCCAAAGACGCACAACAATCAACAGATGTCTGCATCGGGTCAGGGTGGAGAGAATGGTGCTTTGAAGTCAGTCCAGTCTGTAGATGGATCCAGGTTAATGGGGCCGCACGGCGTGACCAAAGTAAGTTCCCGGAAATCATTATTGCACAGCGGAATCTGTAGTACACGTGTTCTCTAATAGTAAAAGGTATGAGCACCATGCTAATCGTACCTATTTAATGCCTATCTTCCAGCCAAAACTAGCAAGGGAGCATTTAGCCCTGGCCTTGAGTCAAGGCTTAAGTGCGGAGATCCAGCTGAGCAGAGATTCCTTGCACTGCTCCAGCGGGTACAGCACACAGACCACGACCCCCTCCTGCTCCGACGACACCATCCCCTCGCACGGTAAGAGCTCTTTAATATCACAATGAACTGACCTGAAACCACGTGTATGCAAAAAAAAAAAACAGGTATATGTTCGAAACAAGTCACAAGCTCCTTCCTTCTCTCCCAACCAATTTATGTGCGTTCTTTCCACAGCCTTAAAGAAGGACCCCTCTCTTTTTGGTAAGAATCTGCATTTTAAATGGGTTGACCTGGACTCGTGCAGTTGTGCTTATTGTAGCAATGTTTTAGGCTGATGTGCGTTCCAGGGAGGGGTCTATTCACTAAAGTTTAGCTAGGAGAACTCCAAGTGCATCTTCACATAATTTCCAAGCAGCGTGGTGATTGACTTTTGCAGCTTCTCTCGGCATCTAGGACCTCGTTCAGAGAAGAGTCCATAACCGTTCCAAGCCGGGCTCAGAATCAACCGCCACGTGCCGGTCACTGGAACTGCAGTGTCAATAAAACAAAATGCAATAAGCCAACGAATATTAATTCAAAGCTACCTACCCAAGCAACCATAACTCAGGATTTAGTGAATGGACCTCTCGATATCGTGACGTCATTTGAGACGAAATGTCCCATATTATTGCAAATCGATTGAGCTTTGCTTTTTATGCTCTTTTCCTTACGATTTGCTTAGCTGCTAACCCTTCCCTTGGGAATAAACAGCTGTTTCCGTTGTGGTGGTCCGTTTGTCAATCCTTACCTTGTGTCAAGTTACCCCTCATCTGTATCCGGTCTCCCCCCTCAGTTTTAATGTCCCTTTTGCCCTCTTGCTTTTGTTGCATCTCTTTTGTGATTGATTTTGGTTGAGCTGTGAAATCTGTGTCGTCCGGCTTCCAGCGGCGTGCGGGGGGGGGTTCATTACCTCCATACCGTAGGCCGCCTTGGAATATACCTGCTTTTATTTGGACGCATGAAAGGGATTTGTTTGGGTGGCAGTATCCGGATCATGATGTTTGCGTGTTAATTCTACGTATAAATCAGCGTTACTTGCTTTTTGTGTATAGAATAAATATATGCGTGCTTGGATGAATGTACATGGACCTTAGGAGCCAGCATTATTTAATTGTGGCAAGGATGTCACGTTAGGGGGCTATCTAGCTCCTGTCTGTGGCTTCAGGAATAAGGAATAATACATTAAATCACATCAGCGCCAGCAAATTCTGTAATGCAGGAGAAGAAGCATAAGAGCGAAAATGAACAATAACAGTAAAACTGACATTTAATACACGGTAAGGCATAATGGCGCAGAAGGAGGAGGCAAGCTCTTGCTGGCTTGTAAAAAAACATGTATATCCTCAAGCGACGTGATACTCTCAGCACTGTGTTACCGTATGACTTGCTTGCAATTTTGTTTATCTGATATTATTGATTTTAAGATGCATGTTGTCCGTTGTCAGTGGCTTTTAACCAGTGTTGTGACTCCTGTGTTGTGTTGATTTGCTTGCTTGTGTTGTGTGTGTCTCTGCCGCAAGACTCGTCCTTAGTTTCTCTGAATGTTTTCTCTTTTTATAGACAGAAAGCGTCTTACAACCTCTTTGAGAGAGAGATCTCAGTGTGCTTGCAGTGAGTTCACAGCTGTCTGTATAAAGATTCCCAGTGGCAGTCGTATGATGTGGAAAGTCATACTGGGACTTCAACCTTTACTTTTGTCTCCAGTGTTAATGCCCCGCACACAATACTCTGGTTTCAGACGCTTCCAAAGCCCATACACTTTCCCCCAGAATATATGATAATATATATATATATATATATAATGATCCCTTTCATTTTGCATATGCTTAGTATATTGTTTTATTGAGGAAGATGAGGAATCCAATCCAATCCAATGGGTGGTTTGAGTTAATTATGTCCCAGAGTTTCTAGTTGGTCAGCTTGTAGCAGCCATACTTTATATTAGGTTACAAAGTTTAGTTTCTCTAAAGACAAAGTTCGCTGCTCTGATTACTCCGCTTGACGAATCCCTTATTGCCAGATGTCAGCCTACAGACTAGGCTGCAATTAATGTATCCGACAGATCCTCGGCGTCCCTTTACTCGTCTCTCTATCGTATCCCATCTCTACTCTCTGATTTCCCCGGTCTGTTGGTGGTCTGTTGGTGGTCTGTGGATGTTTACCAAATCGGAATCACGTTTTCTGCTTGTAACGCGTCTAATTTCTCTCAGTTGCAGACTATGATTACATCTCCCTCCACGGGGAACAAGAAGAGCCGGAACAACTTGAATTTGACAAATCATCCACCATCCCAAGGAACAGCGACATCAGCCAGAATTATAGAAGAATGTTTCAGGCCAAGAGACCGGCTTCAACCGTGAGCCTTCTCGCTGACCCCGACCCGATCGTCCGGTCACCAAACGTGGCAACCATCAAGAGGAAACCCTCCAACAAGCCGACGATGCGCAGGGGTACAATCAGCGGGGTTCCCATTCCCATAAGAACTCCTGTGGTGCCCATGAAAGCCCCAAACTTTCCTGAAGTTCCCACAAGTCCCTATGGCGAGAGGACGAACAGCGAAGAGTTTGCTTATTTCCAAGACGCCCGATCAGATCTTTCCCAATACAAGCAAGGGCTGTGCACCTCTGCTCAGAGTCTTAATGCCATACAAACAACCTATTGTGCCTTCATACCCAAGCAATCGCACACATACTCTCAAAGCATCAACCCGCTACCAACCAGTCCACAGAAAACCTATCAAAGAAATGTGAGCACCGTCGATAGCAGGGCGTTCTCGCACACCGCGGCCCCCAATGCTGTTCACGTTACGGACAGTCTAGAAAACAACATAACTGCTGGGGGAGCCGAACCCACCCTGGCTCAGGAGGACATGCTGACAATGATCAAACGCGGGGTAAAACTTAGGAAGACGGTGAGCAACGATAGATCGGCACCCCAAATAAATTGAGGCGCTTTGCATGAATAGCTTCATGCACAGCATTTGCCTTTTTTATTATTATTATTATTACTTTAAAGACTTGATAAACTTCTGAATTCCCATCGTCTGCTGTCATTGGTTCGTTTCGACCAATGACTTAGTGCTAAGCTCGCCCCATTTCTGAGTGTCATTACATTCTGTTACCGCATTAAACATAGGCTGTATGTTTTAGTTCTTTAAACAGTGTGCTGTTTATTTTTGCAGAGTTGTAGTGTTTCTTGTTAACATTTTTTTTCAAGCTTTGCTTTTCATATCTTCGTTATTCACGTTCAATGCAGGTCGAGGCTGAAATACCAAAGTGCCTTGGCCCAAAAGCAGCCGTCTTGACGCTACTTTTTCAGTTTTAAATGTTTTAAGTGCTATTTTTTACAGTGGCATCAGAAATTAAAAGGTTTCAATTAAATAACATTTTTATGACAATAGGTAGACAATGTACATACTACTTAAACGGGGGAGGTTCAGCGTTCACATAATTCAACATCCAGTATCAAAACAGGGTGCTTTGTAAGCTCAATTAAATATAAATGCTCTTTTGATGTGAGTACATCTGTGTATACCCACACATAATTCAATTTCATGCTGTATGTACCAAAAAATGATGTATAGATCAATACTAAATTATTGAGATAAACACCATTTTACTATAGAACGTCTTATATGGCAAATCAGACTATATTGATCAAATATCAATATTATTTCAGCTTCTTGACATGCTAAATAAATTCATCTAATGGTTTCATTTAAGCCCTTCGTTCAGTTTTTAGTTACTTGTAGAAAGAAAAACACTGCCGTCTTTGTGAGTGTATGGGTCAAAACACGGAGCCCTCTTCCCCTTTTTTACTTCCCTGATGTCGCCATCTAGAACGATAAATGATGAGGCTGCCGTACATCGCATGACTGCTCTCATGCTGCACATTAAATTTATTTAGTAATTAAAAATTATTAAAATAAATGTATTCAAAAAATAACGTAAAAGCTTCATTGGATTCCGTAGCGCTATTACTATAGGGGGAGAGCAAAAAAGGAACAATTACATTAAAATTGGCAATACACAATCTGACAATGAGCTTAAGACACCTTATAATACCCCCGGCCCCTGTGAGCTTACGATCTGTAAATTTTGTGTAGCGCCAGAACTCGCTGTAAGAATATATTCATAAAAATAAAAGTTGCACTAAATGTACACCAGCACAGCTCCTTAGATAAATCGTTTTTAAATCTATAAATTGCTTTTTGTTTTAATAAGGAAGTAAACGTCGGACATGCTGCTTGTACCGTATCGATTAGATGAAGATAGGATGCTTCTTTGGGGAGAATGTACTTTGTATCGGGCTTTTATCAGTTGTACCAACCGAGTTATCGCAGGTCTCTGAACGATAAAATGACAACACGGTTTGTTTAATGTCAACCTAAATCTGTTATTTTGGGTTCGCCATCGTTTGTTATTCCTAATAGATATCTTGAACTATAAATTCCGGGACGTAAAGTAAATAAATGTTTGTTTTAAGGTGTAATAAGTAAATACAACAGATGTTTTCTAGTTTATGGGTGTATCTTTTATCGTTGTCTGTATCATCTCCATTCAAATAACGGTGCTTCTCGGCAGTATGGGAAGCACCGGTTTCCACCCTTTAGGTAAAAGCATCTTCTGAAGGTAAATGTTCTGAGACCATGACCACAAAAATGGACAATCTTAATGTTAAAATCGCTCCGTATTATCCGATTCCAGATCATTTGTAAACACTTGACTAATGTGGCCTTGGAAATAGGATCCATGACCAGTCATTAGATATTGAGTTTTTGGGGGTGATCTATACACTAGTTGAAATGTGTCTGCTCTCTTTTTCGTTTGCAGGTCAGTTAGAAATATGTGAAAGAATTGGGAATATGGTATAAAAGTGAAGTTTTAAAAGTTCTAGAAATCTCGAACCTGTATAGGAGTTACACAGGACCCGCTTGGAGGCATCTGGATCAATGCCATGATGTTATTATCAGAGTAGCTTTGTACTTCCCAAAGTCTTTAATGACTTAAAAGCCCGTAATAGTCATATAATTGTACAAGTTTGTTTCATTGGGTCGTCGGATTAATGACGTAGATGTTGTGATCCATGCAATGCATGTCATGTTTCATGGGGTAGACATTAGAATTTGCGTACCATGAGGGTCCATATATAACGCATTAAAAACTTTGGGAGATGGCTTGAGGACTATTTAGCACTTCTGGCTCTTGATCTGTTAATAGAATCATTCTGGATATTTAAGTTTGAATTTTCCTCTTTATAGAATTTATATAAATGGATGCAATCACATATGTTCTTTATTGGTTTTCAAGGCTTTTGGGTTTTTTACTTTCCATCTCTGACTTAACCTCTCTAAAGAGTTCTAGATAGAGTTTAATGGTGAAGGACCATGTACTATGCTTAGTTTAGTATTAAACCCACATGCTTTATAGGACCGAGCCTTTTGAATGGAAAACTGCAGGATATTTATAAGACCAAGCTGATAAATTGTTCCCAAATGATCCGTGTCATGATGGCCACTAAAGACCTTTTTGGCAACTTCACTGCTCTGGTCCGGGCCGTTGGGTTGAGGGCCACGCTTTGGAAAGTGTGAAATCTTTTGAAAAGAAGCTGGGCGAGAGTTGCAGGAGCGAATGCATCTGTATGTAAATACATTGTGTCGGAGAGGATCTCATCAGGGAAGGGGGTGATTGGTTTTTAACCCTTTCAGTATCTGTATGTAGGTTAACGGTTCAGCAACGTGCGCATAGATCTCTATAGGGACTGACACATGATAGCAGGGCAGAAAATGATGCTGAATATGGATTGTAACGACTTAACCCCATTTTATCTTTTAATCGATTCTAACTGTGCCACAGATAGCTTTAAAGTATGTGGATTTAAGTTGTATTTGTCTGTAAACCAAGACACCCGGATTTATCTTTTACAATAATATCAAACTTGAGGAAGATATACCTTTAACATGCATATCTTAATTACATCATCACGCCTTGAAAATCCAAAGCTTTCTACTACGCAGTGGAATCTTCACGTCGAATTTGTATATTAAGGTACGCAGGGGAAACCATTGCCTGTTATAATGGTCTATGGAGGGTCTGAGCTCTTGAATGACCTTCAGCGACTCTGCAAACTCAAATTCTAGTGAAAATACCTTAATACGCTGATTGGATTGGGCGATGTAGCAGTAATTAATGGAAATGTTCATTTTTTAAAATGTAAACTATGATTACCAGTTTTGTGGTTTTCCAGCCATCTACCTGTCCCAAAATGTACCAATTATAATAGAACTCGAGCACAAACCAAAGCCGAATCCAGCTTCCTTTGGTCCCATTGATTTAAGTTGAGTTTGGTCATCGTATGGCGGCGTCCGCACACCTTTTACGATCAGCACATGGCACGTTATAGAAAGGGCTCGTCAATTTGCTCCTTTTTAAGGCTTCAATCGTACCTCATATATACCCTCTGTCGCTTTATATAATGCTTGTATGGATTCAATGTCAAGTGGCCTTCTTATATCGCTGTTAAATCATACTGAATGATGTATTTCGTGTTACAAATTTAAGCCACACGTTTTGTTCTAAATCCCATGTTTTGTAAGCATCGCACACGGAGATGGCCTGTACTTGTTTCATGTTGGGGTCCAGAGATATTTTGATTTAATGATTGCATTATTATTCTTTACGCTTGCGTGTCTATCAGTTAAAAATGCTTTACGAATCTGCAGGAATCCATCTGCTGTAGGTGAACGCTTTGTGTATTTTTGGGGATAGGGTAAATCGTAAAAAAAAAAAAAAAATGGATGTAAAAATACTTTGTCTTGAGTAAAATGATTTTGAACGCTCTATAAATAATGTTTGATATTACCACTTTGAATGTTTAGATATACTTTTTTCATTATTTGGTTGGATTGCCATAAAATACAAGAAACTGATGTTATTTTGTACAAGTTGTACAAAGTAAAAATTAAAAAAAAAATGTATTTTTTTTTCTAGTTATAATAACAGGCTCAGCAGGTCTGGGTATCCTGGTTGAATATTTGTCTATATTTTGACGATCATATTCTCAGTTTGCCGAGTCGGACGTGTGATGACATCATTTTACATATCAGTCACATCTGAAACAAATCAAACGGCAAGCAAACTTGATAAAAAAAAATATACATTTAATTTGAAGTTTTAAACTTTGAATTTGAAGTGTTAACCCCGTACAATTTCCAAAAAAAATATTCTTTTAGATATTATTTTCAACAGAAAAATGTATAATTATGTATATTATATATATATTATAGACTCTTAAGAGGTTAATAAAATCCTGAATTTATATCTTACCACAAAAAAATTTAATACGTTAATCTAACATATTTATTTTCAGTATGTTATAAATTTTAGTTTCTTTCAAAATATGTTCTTCAATTCTAACAATGGCATTAGGGATCTCTTTATTTATAAGAAAAATATATTTAGATTTACAGGTATTACGGCAAAAATTCTAGAATTCAGAAAAATGTTTTTCCAAGCGCGGAGATAAATAAATAAAAAAAGTTATTAAGCAATGTTTTACCTAGTAGAGTTCTGTGCAAAAAAAGTGTATTCTTGTATACTTGAAAAATAACAAATTTACTATGATTTCAGTGAAAATTCTGTGTAGTAAAAAAAAAAGGCTGCACACACGCAATTTATTTTAGAAAAAATGCCATTTCATGACATCAATATCAAACAGTTGTATTTACTAGTTCAAGATTGTTAAGTAAATAAATGTATATTTTTGTTTTAAGCAGTGGTGCCCCATCTTTAAATTAAAAAAAAAAATATTGGGAGAAAACCGTCTCTGTTGTTTCATTACGTATCTTTCGGTAGAAACATACAGCTTCGTCAGCTCATTTCATTGTGTGGATAGAAGACAGAAGTCATGACAGAAGCAGGAGGATTGGAGTCACGTGCGAGACGTTTAGTGTCCTCCGACGTGTGGGTCTGTCGTGCAGATGTTACAGATGGGCAAGATACCTGTTGGTAGAGGGTATAATCGTTGGGTTATCTGTAATAATACTTTGAACGTCTCGTGATGTTCCCTGCCAAGGCTGGGTATGTCGAAGTAGTGAAAGAAAATGTCTTGTAACGAGTATCACTCGTCATTTTCAGTCTGTAACTTCGAGTGAGACTATTATGAGTGAGTTATTGTGTCATTTTTTATGACTTACTCTTACTTACACAGGTGCTTTTCCATACCTGTTTTATTTTAGGACATACAAAAAAGTTATTCCAATACAAAGCCTTTAGTTCAATGCAAGTGGCTCATTTACCACTAAATAGACAAAAAATATAAAGATTTAAAATAAAAAAGTGGCACGTTTCATTCATATTCTTGGCAACATTCCTTTTTTATCCCCTTCATTTTAATCACCCCTCAACCATAATGTTATAAATTAAAAGTGAGTTTCCGAGAATCATCTGTAGAATACTTGCTACAGAATGGGAAAGAAAAGGCAACAAATATAGACAACAAAATATTTCATTAAACGGACCAGAACAAAAAAAACTAGTAAATACACTATGGTGTAGAAGCAATTTTCTAAATTGCCCCCCAAATATTATAAACAAAAAGTTAGCAGTTTGATGACATCATAGCAATTATGGAAAGTTACCATTTTGAATGTTTACAGTTCCTCGAAAGAATTATCGAAATGTTTGTCTTGGAAAAATACTGATAGAGAGAGAGACATCCAAACTACGCCAAAGATGGGCAGAGAGACCGACCCAGGCGCAGACCGGACCCGTGAAGCACTTCACCCTTTATCTGTGAATTTTCTGATGTGAAACGAGACGTGAGCTATGAGTAAAATGCTTTCCGCATTCTAGACACACGTAGGGCTGTTGGCCGGAATGAGCGCGCTGATGAATGACGAGGTTGGAGCGGTGCGTAAACGTTTTGCCGCACTCGGCGCACCCGTAGGGTCTCTCTCCCGTGTGAACTCGTTGATGCGTCACCAGATTGGAGCTGATGCTGAACTTTTTCCCGCATTCGCCGCAGCTGTACGGCCGTTCTCCGGTGTGGACCCTTTGGTGTGCCACGGCGTTGGAGCTGGTGCTGAAGCTCTTCCCGCACTCGGTGCACACGTATGGTCTGGAGCCCGTGTGGACCCTGAAGTGAGTCATGAGGTTGGACTTCTGGGCGAACATTTTTTGGCACACGGCGCATGCATACGGTTTGTCTTTTAAATGGGTTTCCTCTTTACAGATCAGCGATTCCTTGAGGTCCTTGCTCGCAGTCGTGTACGCGAGTCTCTTTGCTTGTATGCCGGGGGTTTGTAGCGACGGGTGGCTTTTCTTGACCTGTGCTGCACACAAACGCCTTCGCGATTCGTCTTCGCCGTCTCCTGGCACCGGTTCCTCGTTTCCCGCAGGGATAGAGTTATGGGATTTATGTTCAAAGGACACAGCAGGGCTTTTATTCTCCATCGTGCTGATCGTCTGCCCTTTCTCTCTGCTCTTTTAAGAATCCGCTCCTTTGTTCTTCATGGTTAAGCCTGTTGGAAAAAATATATAATAATTACCACCATTTTGGAGGTGGCGGGTTTTATGTTTATTTTTTCCAAATCCATTGAACTTTTGACAAAATAGGAGAGACGATTAACAGAATATATAACTAGTTGTTGTTGTTCTGGGGAAAGAAGTGAAAATTCCATACTTCCCAAAAATATGATACCGTGATGGCAGCCCCTACGGCTACAGAGCCCCCATCCTCTCCGGAAATCCCGTAGCTTCTCTCGTATTACTCCGCCGGTTTAATGGCGTTTCCAAGATCCTGCATATTACCATTCAGCGCGTTAAATAAATCATCGACATCTACGTATTAGAAACCTACAGGTGAGCAGCGTTTCCGTGGTTTTTCCTCCCCGTTGGGTCACTTCTCTCATGTAGTAGAAACAGAGACCTCTGCGTCAGACCTTTAGTAAATAATTTAATAAATGTAATACATTTTTTATTACTGAGGCTGCGCCTCAGGGCACGGAATCAACGCACGCCTTTAGCGTCCTAAGGTGAGGACAATTACGATGTCAGCAATAACCTGCGCATGTCAGAAGGTGGCACACGTGGGGGCTGGGGATGCGGGGTGTACAATGTCTTACACACTTTTTCCCTATAATTATTGTGTGCAGCAAACTCTGCCTCCTCGCATTAAGGGGGCACTCCGGCCACCATACGCACTTTATAGACATTTGAGAGCTGAGTGCTCCCTCTAAATACCCCCCCCCCTGTAAATGAATAGAGGGAGGCTGCAGCTCCAGTGTTGGCTCCTGCGAGGGTTCTCTGGGGGTCTGTACACATGCGCAGAAAGAGCTCCCACTGAGTGCTTTCGTGCCCCTGGCTGATTACAGATCACCCAAAGGACCACCTGCTGCAGCTTCTCCCTAAGGTAAGTAATCTATTGTTTATGTTTGCAAATATATTACTGTATGTGTGTTACTGTGTGCTTGTGTTACTGTGTGTTTGTGGATGTATGTTACTGTATATGTGTTACTGTGTGTGGATGTATGTTACTGTATATGTGTTACTGTGTGTATGTATGTTACCGTATGTGTATGTTACTGTGTGTTTGTATGTATGTTACCGTATGTGTGTGTTACTGTGTGTTTGTGGATGTATGTATGTGACTGTATGTTTGTGTGTGTTACTGTGTGTTTGTGGATGGATGTATGTGTGTGTTTGTGGATGTATGTGTGTGTATGTGTGTGTTACTGTGTGCTAGCGCAGTGCTCCTCAACCCCTTTCCTCAAGGCACACCTATCAGTCCAGGATTTAGGTATTACTCAGGTGCGTCAATGTGGTAGTACACGTGTGTGTCAATGTGGTAGTACACGTGTGTGTCAATGTGGTAGTACACGTGTGTTAGTACGCATCCTAAAATGCATTGGATATTTCTGGTTGCAAACATTTAAATAATGTTCTATTATCTTAATAAATAATAATAAAAATGCATTATAACTTTAGTTCATTTTAAATGAATATTAACCTGATATGAGGAGTCACAGGACAGGTATTTGTGGGAAAATATTTTGTGAGCAAAGTTTTATTTACAATAAATCTGAAAAACATTTATATATTTTATATTTTAATGAAACATTAATTCCAAACATTCCTCGGTAAATAATAATAATAAAAATAATAATAATAATAGCTGTCAGTGAAGGATTTCATGGTCACCCGCGCGTCGCGGGAATGACGGCATCACTCGGTGTGTGGGAGAGCAGCTTGTGAGGTAACTGTGTGGTGATTGTGTGGTGGTTGTGTGGTGATTGTGAGGATTTATTTTTACTTCCTGTCATGTAACTCAGTGACATCCCCGGTAACGAGGAAATAACACGGAGGACAGAGACGGTAAACGGACAAACATCTGCCGCCCACAGAAATAAAAGCCACCGGCCTACCTGATCCAGATGAACCCTTTGTGCGTACAGAAGATTGATTTAAAAGTCCAGGGAGAAATGTCAGCTCCGGGAATCCTGGGAATTGTAGTCCTGCTCTGCTTATGGTAATAGCACTTTATTGCGACAGGACTACAATACCCAGAATGCTGTGGGAACAGACAGCAAACAGCCGCACTGTCTCAATACACTGACATTACAGTGAATGAATGAATGAATGCATGACTCTCTCTGCATACATTAATATACAGCAACATTCCAATAATAAAGAGTCTTGGAGGAACTCAGAGATAACAAAGCAGTTGTGGAGAGAATTCAATACTCTTTAGTCATTTATTCTGAATTGAGAAACGACCGGATAGATTTTATTGTACAACTTGTTGGGTAACAGTGCTTTCTGGTACGGGGCAATTATTATCTGCAGGTATAGGGTACAGCATTGTGCGCCGGCTTCGCGTGGAGCTCCGCCACCCGATTTATGGGGAAGTGGGAAGAAGAATATATCTGGAATAACTGCCCATTCGGTGTGAACCTGGTGCTGTGTAAGCGATACATCGACAACAAATCCATACAATCTGCGCTTACACACAAAATGTTTGCATTGTTTAAGACTTAAGGTTTGAGTCTTTACAGAACAGGTTTTATGTTTCTATGTCTCTAAAATTCACCACTCTTTCTCTTTGTGAAATCACTATGTGGTGACATATGCAAAATTAACATTTGCATACTTGCCAACTGTCCCGATTTTGCTGGGCCAGTCCCGATTTTTAAGGCACTGTCCTCAGGCATGTGTCCCGAATTATACATCTCTCGCCTCAGAGACTCGGTCCAGCTTGTCCAGCTGCTGGAGAGATCGACGGCTGCTGTTTTTTTATCTTGTGGAATATACACAAAAAATAAAACAATTGAATGAACTTTAAGCTTCTTTCAACCTTATTAAGGAACCAACGTTGATTGTTAATCTGCTGAACATTGACCTCGGCCTGTGGATAATTTTATTGTCATGGTATTTGCTCAGTAAAGGCAAAAGACTGAATGTCCTGGATCTACCAGAATTCCTCTCGGTTTTCATAGGTCCGTTGATTATTGTTTTCATAATTAATTTTGTTGATGTTTAAATTCGCTGTTTAAACTGAATTTTGAGTTATTTTCACACTAAAATGTTTTGACCAGCTAAATTCCTGTAATACTGCTCAAGATGATAAAGTACAATATATGGACGGGGAAGGCAGCTGCCGAGTGTCAAGTAAATGCCCACACCTCAAGGTTATGAATGTGGAACTGCTCGTTGGTGGACAGGGTGTCATTGTTAAATGTTTCACACCTCTGGCTTCTTCCGTGATACAAATCTTCATCCAGCCATAGACCAAAATTACCGCTGCAAAGAGGAAAAGATTAGATTGAAATTGTCTATTTTAATCTTTTTTCCCCCCCAAGAACTCAAAGGTTCAGAAAAATACATCAAAGAACCTTCATGTGTAATAAGCCCTTTAGATGATGCCATAAGTCTAGATATCATGTTAATGGGACAATAATGTCCCCAGATCCCACAAAGCCTCGTTAAATCTCAGTTTAGAACTTATTGCGAGTTGAGGTCCTCAAGTTACACTCTGGCTGGGGTTCCACTCAGGACGATGCATGGAAGTCCTTACCATCTGCCTCCTCCAAATGACAGCGAATGTGTGTCCCCCCGCACAAATAATGTATTATCACCAGTCCACCGGAACACCTTTGGGCACAAAGAAATATATAAAATAAATAAAATGCATTCGACTAACGTTTGCATCGTAGGTTCCATAAAAACAAAGAAAGGCAAAGCCCTTTCGCCTTCGGTTTATTTACCTTGAGCTCTGGTGAGAAACTAAATAGAAAGGTTTCACCAGTTCCATAGAAAGTTGACCTGGCCTGCAGCTCAGCGGAGGAGAAAACCCCAAATACCTGCAAGAGATTAACATTCAGAGAAAAGAATTTGAAGAAAATGGCCAATTCTAGGAATATATTATACTCTTCGGCTTTATTTGTAGTTTGAGGTTATGGTGAAATAGTTAAGTAACGAGATACATCTGGTTTATATACAACTGCATCTTATCAAGCGCTATAATCTGATGCAAAACAACAGAGGTGGAAAAGGGTGAAAGATACTGCAAGAGGGATAAATGTCCAAAGTGCACTCACTGTTGAAAGTAACAACAAAAGCCGTCCCCACACAGTAACGAGTTATACAAAAACATGGAATTTGATGGTAGATAAGAGACCTTCACCCCATATTCTTCTTTGTACAGCGCCGCGGAATCTGTCGGCCCTTTATAAATAAAGGATAATAATAATAATATTGCTTCATACTCTGTGCTGGGCATTTGGTTATGACATCATGTTCTGGCATGATGCATTTTGAGAATGTACGGCACCAAGATCCACTGTGGAAGCAATAAAAGTTTTGTATTCAAAGTACTTTAATATACAAATATTTCTGAGGATCCTGCCTGTTTTTGTTAGCTTATGTTTCTTGATGCATTATAACTAGTCCCTGATGAAGTCAACATATGACGAAACGCGTTGGACTTAGTTTCTTAAAACATTAAGCATTTTTAATGGGCTATTTTAAATAAAGAGCTTTTTGGAAGATACCCTGCCTGCCTATCATTCGTTTGTATCCAGCAGATGACCATTTTTTAAAACTTTGAGGTGGTTTTAAAAGTTCCAGTAAATCTCCAGGATTCTTAAGATACAGGCTATCTTAAAGGCGCAGTTCCTACTACAATCTTGTGAGTGTGGCACAACTAGTGGGGGCTGTTTTAAACCTTTTAAACATTATTGCACCATTTGTGGTTTTTATTCCTTTTTGCAGGGTATTTTTAAAGCTGTATCCCCAGAATTTGTTCTGTTTTATCAATTTATATTTAGAACTAGCTTTTTTTATAGAGCAAAAAAGCCACGTTTCTTGACACTAAAGATTACAATCATAATCAGAGATAATTCTCTACTTTAGAGCAGTAGCTTTTTTTAATGTTAACGTTACATGATGCCTAAAATATACAGACATAGATGAGGACATACTTCCTTAGTTTTTAGAATATTACTGTCTTACCTTTTAAACAGGCAGCGGCAGAGACACTAGATGCACAAAGAATGGACACTGCAATTATAAGAATCTTCTGAGTCATTATTAAGTGCTCTGATTCCAAATATAGTATTCTTTCTGGCAAGTCCCTTTGTGAGACTTGTTCTCCCTTCTGTTGTACGCCTGCTGCTGATTAAAACTACAGGATGCGACTGAACCGTAGCACTCTACCACTGGACGTCACATTTGTTTAACTTCCCTTATTGAAACTAAAGCACAGGTTTTCCCAATCACATGCTTTAAAGGAAGTGTGCTTTAACTGACTGGTTTTATATATGACGACTGTTACGACGTACAGTACCTGACCACGGGTCCCCTGCCTCCACTGTCCGCAGGCTGCTCCTGCGGCTGGGTCCTTTCCGGGAGCTGTCCCCACTGGCAACAATTTGTCCGGAGTAGCCGGTAACCGCAGTAAGCCCGCTATATTTTTCCCATGTGTTGATAACATTATAAACAATTGACAAATTCACTAGTTGGGACTAAACTTCACCATTTGCCTCAGGTCTCTCATGTAGCCATGCTAATCTAAAGAGTCCTTCTTCTTTATTGTCAAAGTGTTCACCATTT
>VKOC01000010.1:9519109-9569754 GCA_009364415.1 Spea multiplicata
CACACACGTTGTGGTGTGTTATTTATATATATATATATATATACACATACGTGTGACTGTGGTGTTATATATATATTATACATATATATATATAATATAATATAATATACACATTACGTGTGTGTGTGTGTATATATATATATATATATATACATATATATATATGTGTGTAAAGGCAGGGGTGTGTGTGGTGAGGGCAGTGTATAAATGTGTATGTATGGACAGGCATATGTGTAGATATATATATAGATATATATACATATCTACACACATATATATATATATATTATATATATATATATACACATATATATATTATATATGTGTGTGTGTGTGTGTGTGTAAGGGCAGTGCATGTATGTATATGTCAGCCAGCAAATCAACCAGCAAATCACCGGTAAGGTACATCGCTTGCCGTGACTGGCTGGTTGTTGTACGCTGAGTAGAGGGGTAGTCTTATACGGCGAGTATAGTCCAAACTCTATATTTGGACTGTAAAAGTTGGGGGTCGTCTTATACGCCCAGTCGTCTTATACGCCGGAATATACGGTACTATGGGAGTCTAATGAGCATTAATGCAGAGTAATTAATGCGGAGTACTTTGGGTTGTAAGGGGTTGTTATCTAGAGCAAAAGAGAACCAGAACAGATAATTGGGGTTCAGATGATGCCCGGCACCCAGTTGAATTAACAATCCAGCCCATTGCGAGTGGACTCTGGTGCATTTTACTATTGGCATATTAGATGCTGCATACTTGAGTTAGTGGAGTCAGAAAATTATACCCCTGGTTCATTTTCTTCCTTCCACTAACCTGGCATTTTCGGGCAGTAAATGCGGACCATCCTTTCCATTACAATCAATGAGAGCGGTGGCAGACAGTTGTGTTCAGCTGGCATACACGTTGCTGTGACTCCAGCTGACCCGCAGCCTTAGTCCAAAACATATGGAAAAAGCGAAAAGAAAACCGATTTATATTTAACATTGTCAGCTTGCAGTTTTCATCATATCATCATACATTAATAAAATGAAGCAGGCCTCTTGTGGCTGTCTTGCCTACGGACTTTTATGTTCTTGAACCATTGCGTCTTTATCTAATTTCCACAGCCTGCGCTTCAATCATTAGGACTCGCCACCGAGCAGCTAGTGACCTCACCTCCGACCATTGTCTACAAAAAAAGAAAACATCTGTGCAGCGGAAATAACTGCCATCCATCTGTGTATATATATATATATATATATATATATATATATATATATATTATAAATGCTAGTAATTTCACTGTATGAGCTTCTGCAGAGAACTACCTGTGTGATGGCTTTAACTGGATGCGAGCCCATATGATATGTAGTAAATTAGAACACGGGTTACTCAAGTCCTGGTCACAATCACAGACATTCCAGACAGAGTCAAGGGCTCACGTTGGTATCACTGGCGATGAAGTGGAATCTGGGTCACACAAGTACTACATCCCTTCCCATTCTAATAGCACACGTCTGAATGATACACGACCCTTTCCTCTGAAGTGTTGGACAGAGCTGAATCAATATAACACCAACTGCCTCAGGACCAAGCCGCTTATTGAAAGGTGGAGTAAGGACAATATGCTATCCGGGCAAGCATAGAGTGTGCTTCACTCCCCACCGGCACGTAAGGGTTAAACCACATCATTTTGGGTCTAGTTGCAGAGAATGGTGCTGCACAGTTAAATGTAAGGAAAACACGAGAGGAGCAAAAAAAATCAAGGAAATAGATCTGCTTTGTTATATTATTAAATACCCATGCTAGTGAAAACAGGACATGCTTTAAAAATAAATCAGTGTTAAAATACAGACGGAGAACAAAGTAATCAGGCGTAGGAAAAGCTACCACTGATAGCAGAGCACTTGGTAAAATATAGGGTTAAAATGATGGCCATTTTTCTTAGGCAAGTACATATTAATGTCTATGTATTTAGAATGCAATGTTACAAAAGTCCCTGTTGGTGTAATGGTCAGGTGTCCCAATACTTTTGTCCATATAGTGTATTTATGGATGGCTGTAAGTTGAAGGCTACCTGTGTACGCAAAACACCTACTGACGTGAAACAGGGAAAGGCACTATACTATTAATGATGCGTTTTAAATATAATATTTTTGACAAAATGCTAGTGATGGATCTTCCAGAAGTTTAGTAACAATTAGGAAGAAAGGCATTCCACACGATGTCATAGAATAAATTAAAAAATGACATGTTGAAGCGCTAGTCTGATATATTTTCACAGAAAGGTGTTACTTTTCTTAGTTGATATATTTGACTCCACTAAGGAGCTGTTGCTAGGACAGATCTGTCTGTGCCTTGGTAATATTGATCATCTACATGCTACTGGCCGTGTGTGTGCAGTGACATCACAGCGGCCCAGCAAGCTGATTGGACGGCATTGTCACTGACTGTTTTTGGACAATCAGGGAGAGGGATGGGGGTGGAAAGTATGAAAGCATTAATAGCCCAGAGACCCCTAATCTGATGGGGGTGGCAGCATACATAGCATAAAATACAGTACTTTTATCATTCGTTATTTACCTTTAAAGGTTACCGCAGGATCTGTCGTTAGTATCTGTATATTATGTATATAATACATATGCTAAAACAATCATTTATTTAATCGTTTATCAATAATGCATGATACTTAAAGCTAAAACCGCACTGCACACTTGATCAGCATTAATTGCAGTCTTAGTGAATGAAAGTCGAATAATATTATGGGAGAGACGTTTGCTTTACCCTCTGGTTGTTGGTGCCCCTTTGGGACCTTAAAGGGTTAACTTATTGAACCCGAGCTGAAAGAGCTCGTACATTCTAAAATATCATGAAACCAAATACATAGGAAAATACACGGGGGTCTTGCTATTTCACGCAGATCATAATAAATAAGTCCGGTCAGATATTGTCCACATTTCTATAGACGGTTCACAACAGTCCGTTCATTCATTCATTCATTCATATTCCTTTCCCGCAGGATCTGGAAATTGTGTAGCGACTGCAATCTATTTTTAGCCTGCCGGATGGTTCACGCAGGTAGTTACTATTAATTTTGAAACAGCAGCACGTTGAGCGATCGCAGCTAGCCGTGTATTTCAGACACATTTTCACCGCAGACAGTGTTTTTCGGAAGAGGGTTTTATCTACTTAAGCAGAGCTATCTAAATATGCCCCAGAATGAATGGGGTCCCTTAATGACTTTATAAGCGTCACCTCTCTGCTGAAATAAACGTAATCTCATATAGAAACATCGTATTTGACAGCAGATAAGACCTTAATCAACATGTTTAAGGCCTCTCACTGTATTTTAATTGTGGATTGGTCGTGATTATAACATATACATACCATACATAATTTGCATGCATATGTAATAGGGACATTAATAACCGGTAAATGATAATTACGACACAGTTTTCGAATGTCCCTAGTCAAATTTTGTGCAAATGTATTCTGTAATGAGCAAGGCTGAAAAAATATCTATGGAGGATTATAGGGAAAATCAGAAAATATTATGAGCCGGCCTGGATATAACTATAAAAAGTGTAACGTAATAATATTAGGCTCCGCGGTTATTTTTTTATTAATAATAGTTATTTTTTTATATTGTGACACAGTAATAAGGTACGTGTTTAAAAATGTGTACAATTGTATGTTCTTATTTTTACAGAGTTGGTTAAAAACATATGGATACCTGCTTCCATACGATATCCGAATTTCAGCTTTACATTCAGGAAAAGCTATGCAGTCTGCCGTGGCAGCGATGCAGCAGTTCTATGGGATTCCAGTGACCGGGGTGCTGGACCAAAACACTATTGGGTACGGTATTCTCACTACAAATTAGTAACATAAGGGGTTAAACACTAGATAAAACCATTCCAGAAGTATTGTACATTGCTGCATTCACAGAATTTAATTCTGCATCATTTACATTAAAACAATGGAGAAACTTGCTTCTTACAATTGGAATTGGATGCAAAAATGTCTTGATTTTTTTATTATTTATTTTTGTCCCAAATATGTTTTTGTTTGCGTTTTTAGTGGTAGAAAATAAAAATATGAATATATGGTCCTAGTATACAAATATAAATACTGAGACACTTGGGATCTAAGTCTTGTGCGAATGCTTGGCCCATCTCGATGCAACCCATGTTTCTTTGTCGCTGAAGTACTAGAGTATTAAACCTTCACAAATGTTGGAGTTTAAGTAGTTACCCAATGGGCTATATTGGGTTTATTGGCATAATAGGACTTTTGTTAACAGTGTGTGTGTAAAATATTGTGCTTATGATTTGTTCACTTAAGGGAAAGTTGGTAAGAATATTTGCAGGACGAGTTGTGGTTTCAACTCCTTGACTATACATTACGAAGTCCCATCACCAATTAGCTTCTGCTGAAGAAAGAGCTTGGCTGGCCCTGTATTGTGCATAATTAAATCAGTGAGATTTGTCGAAAGCCTTCTCATCCATTAAATTATGCATTAACCAGGGCCAGCTCATCTCTTTTAACTGGTGGAACCTGAAGTGTTGGCCCATTGTGATGAACCCTCAACTTTCCTGCCAACTCTGAATTAGTGAATAGATCCCAACAAACCTAGCTTGTTATAATAGAGAATTTACATTCCGGTTCTAATCTGGGACCCTAGGAACATACAGGCCATTTTATGAAGGTTTCTGGTGTCAGTCCAGTCACAGTGTTATGGATGAAACCACTGAAAAAAGTACTTTGAACAACAACCTCAGCGAGTTGCACAAGTCTTCTTTCAAGGTCCTCTTGACACACCTCGAACCTTGAATTGTCTAGGGGAAAAAAACCCTGAGATAAAATGGTACATCCGGAAATATTCCACTACAGTAAGTGTGAAAATGTCTTAATTAAAACAAGTGGCTAATGAACATTTAAAAGGTGCAACAATGAAATAAATGGAGCTGAGTATCTAGTTGGGCTATAAATTGGTAATAACTCCTCCGTTATTATAAAGCGATTACAGTTTGACGCTGGGGATTTTCTATAGACACATACATTGGCATACAGCTAAAGCTTAGTAAATAGAATATTTATCCTTAAATATTTGCTTGGCTCTGCTATTGGTAGCTAAGCTATGGGCCTGCTATGCTTTGCCAGGGATGCTTGTTGGTCTGATGAAGACCCCTATACATGGGTCCAAACGTTGGCTTTCAAGTTGCTGATCCAATAATATGTATTTAAGTGAGTATAGATTTTGTAGATTTTCAGAATTTACTCCTAGTCACACATCACATTTTTTGAAACCAGTTCATTCTAGTTAGGTGAAGGTGTGAGTATCCACTGGAAATATTATGTGTCACAGGAGTGACATGATCCTGTGTTTAAGACCCCTGACCGATTTTTCTGCGTCTGTCACCCTCCTGGAGTGTAAGAGACAGTTTGAGGCTCTTAGCTCAGGGGGCACAGACGCTTACAGACTTCTAAATGTGAGAAATCTTAGAACAATGACACTTGCAGGGAAAAAAAAAACATATTGCTCCAAGTCAGGAAAGTGCCAAAACGGCATAATAAATCACTGTAAAATATGCAATATATTGGTATTTTGTAACAAAAGGACATTTAAGAGATAGGGGATTCTGAAACAACATTTTTTTTTTGGGAAAAAAAAACCAAGCAGATGAAACACCAATTTTTCACCTGGAAAAAAGTTTTTAAATTAGTAACGTTAAAATAAAATATCATTACTTTGGGAATAATTAATGCATTGATATGTCCCATATTTTATTTTTTTATTTATTTTTATGTGTTTGCTGATGGCTGCCCTTGACTAGTTGTAATGTTTTTATTTATTAAACATGTATACTAGCAAAATTCCTCCAAAATGTATTCGTTTCTGTTTAAATGCATTTTTTTTTTTATTTTGCAGTCTTCTGTTGTTGAAAGACGTATCATTTGTTGGCTGTTATATAGTTTCCTTTTGTTGCGTAAGCTCAAGCACTGACTAATGATCACCACAGTAATCTGTCCTTATTTCCGCAATAATTACTGTGTAGGTGGATGAAAAAACCTCGCTGTGGAGTACCTGACCTACTGCATTTAAGCCATAGAAGACGGAATAAACGATATGCACTAACAGGACAGAAGTGGAGACAAAAGCACATTACATACAGGTATGTTTTAAGGGATGGTAAGAGACACGCATTGGTTTTAAAATAACTTTTCAAAATAAATAAAAATGCTGGAAAATGTCTTGTATGGCTCTATAGCTCTTTTTTTCTATGTGAAACGTGAAAGCTTGGAAAAAATCTTTTCAGGAAGCCAATACAGAGTTCTTTAGATTTTTGGACCCACTACATTTGTAACTTTGCTTTGGTTGGGATCCATGTTAACTTTGTGAGCCATGGATTGCCTGTCCTTTATTTTAAATATCAGATTAGGTATTTATCCACCAAAAACAAGTTGTTTGTGCCTGGTTTCTTAAACCTGGTGTAAATAATAAA
The DNA here is from genome assembly GCA_009364415.1 of Spea multiplicata. NCBI lineage: Eukaryota > Metazoa > Chordata > Amphibia > Anura > Pelobatidae > Spea > Spea multiplicata. The sequence goes on from VKOC01000010.1 coordinate 9,525,593, forward strand.
TAAAGAATGTAGTTCAATATTTCTTCAAGATTTTGCTAGCTGACAGAGAAATGGGGCTTTTGTGATAAATACTAGAAAGAGAAGAGAGCCCTAGAGATTGAATTCCCCCTAAAAAACAGTAATGTGCTGTGGACATTTATGGGAACTTCCCAATGTAGGCAGTCTGGTGCTCTCCCCCTTCTGGAAGGGGCAAGGCTAGTAATATGCAGGGGCAGGACTAGTAATATGCAGGGGCAGGGCTAGTAATATGCAGGGGCAGGGCTAGCTGCATGAGGAGTAAGAGGGGGTGGGCAAGGTTAATTACCATACCCCTGCCTGGAGAAAGAAGACCCTGGATACTCTAGGTGTCGCTAGCACCTGTTACACTTTGGAGGGACGGGAAGTGTGAGGGAAGCACACGTGTGTTACTAACTTATGCATGGATACACAATGGAGCAAAGTGCTGATTTTGCACAAAAATAATTAATATAAAAGACTTTGAACATGCTGTTAACATTTACAGATGTCACTAGCAGCAAAATACACCGTCCTTCTAAGAGTTTGTTTGGCATTGACCGCAGCAGTTGTTCTCACCCTAAAACTCCAAGGTTTCTTAACCTACCCTCGGTCAGCCAAAACACTAGTGGGAGTTGTAGTTCATCAACAGCCGATGTGGTATTAATTAGCCCAAGCTGCTATTATGAAGCATATGTTTGTAGAATCAACGATCGTACAATGGGCCGCTTTATTCTAACCTTGAATATACCATCTCAAGGAGCATTAAAACTGCAAATTACAGCATATGGCCTATAATCATATCTTGAAAACCTAATTACTGCAACAGACTATATGTGTACTAAAACCATTAGAGTTCATGATTATTACCGTTTAAATGGTTGGTCCCTTGGGTGCACCAGCGTTATTCATGCAAAAATAAAATGGGAAAAAACGAAAGAAAACAAGTTATTTTCTCCAAGTGTATCCGATAAAAAGGTTTATTTTAGTCAAACATTATAATATGGGGTGATTACTTAATGTGATCGTATTGCATAGCTTGTGCAATAAATGTTGATGTATAAGAACACCACAGATATTAATAATACCCTCAAAAATAATTTGAAGGTATTAATTGAAATGGTGAAAGAAATAAAATAGTAAAATTATACAGCGCTGGCATGTGGTATGGATAGAAAAGAAATGTTCTCACAAGTCAGTTGTATCAACAAGCCTTTAAAAAAGCCCCCATAGTCATTCCAAATCAAACTTTCTTAACCCCTTTACACCTTCATGGTATTCCATGACATGTGACATCATAGATAGTGAGAACTCCAGTATAAACCACTACACGCCAGTCCCTGCTTCAAGGGGATTGATCGTATACATCCTAAATAGATACATACCATAGGGTAGGATACTTAGATGATGTGCCATAATGTGTACCATGGCCAGTTTTGATTGTTTAATTGTCTAGCCAATCCATGTTAGGGTCTACACAACCAATGACCATAATTTAACATCAGTTACAACAATAACAATTATAACACAAGAACTAAAAAACTTTAATGTCCTATAAATCCGACTCAATGTTGTTCCTTTAGTGAATAGCAGGGAAAGGCAACGAAGGCAAAGGGCGAAAAGTAGCCGGTGGCTCCCCAATTCATATGCGACTGCAGCTTTTGTGCTTTTTGTTTATGATGTTTACGGAGCATCATGATTGATGTATTACAGTATATTCGGCATTCGCATAACTATCCAAGAATATGAAAGTATCCAATTTGATATTAAACAAGGTGTTTGTACTCAATATGACAATACTATCTCCCTAAAACATAAATTATGACATGAGACGGCTGCTTTGTTATAACATGAAATATTCCTGCCACATTCTAAAAGAAAATCATAAAATTCCAGTCTTTGCTTCCCTGAATCTCCAAAATGCACAATGGGGAGGATGACATTGAATGTAAATATTGAAAGAATAAAAGAATATGGTTTTCATGGTCAGTACAATTTCTCCACGCTTGATGCTATCATATTGGCTGCCATGGTATTGCTCATTATTTTCCTTTTTCCCTGTAGCATACACAACTATACTCCAAAAGTTGGAGAGCTGGACACAAGGAAAGCAATACGGCAGGCATTCGACGTATGGCAAAAAGTCACTCCGCTGACTTTTGAAGAGATCCCATATCATGAGATTAAGAATGAGCGGAAAGAGGCTGACATTATGATATTTTTTGCCTCCGGTTTCCATGGAGACAGCTCTCCGTTTGATGGAGAAGGTGGATTTTTAGCACATGCCTACTTTCCTGGACCTGGGATAGGTGGTGACACCCATTTTGACTCAGATGAGCCGTGGACTCTAGGAAATTCCAACCATGATGGTAATTACAGCAAATTCACCGCTGCTATTTCAGTGTTTTCTCTATTAACCAAACTAGAGAACAATAAAAAATATATATATCTTACTGTGATACAACAGGTTTATAATTATGTCTTATGTCTTACACTCTGTATTTTATCTTCTTTGTAGGTAATGATTTATTTCTCGTAGCTGTTCATGAGCTTGGCCATGCCTTGGGACTGGAGCATTCCAATGACCCCAGTGCTATTATGGCTCCTTTCTACCAGTATATGGATACACATAACTTCAAGCTTCCCCAGGACGACTTACAAGGGATCCAGAAAATATATGGTAAGTTATTATTTATTGTTCCATCTATAAGGCATCAAATATAAAAGGGATTAAAGAGAAAACGCATAATCGGACACCGCCACAAAAAGGTTTGATTCATTCCGGTCAACATTTCCATTAACTTGGGTGCACGTGTCTTTTATGACATCGCATTCTGAATATGTAGTTGGTCCCTCCTTTGCAGCTATAACAGCTTCCACTCCACAAGATTTTGAAATGTTTTTGTGGGATTTTTCCCCATTCATCCAGTAGAGTATTTGTGAGGTCAGACACTGATGTTGGATGAGAAGGCCGTTCCAGAGGTGCTCGATGGGGTTGAGGTCAGGGCTCTTTGGGTCTCCCCCAAACTGTTCCCACAATCTTGGAAGCTTAGCCTTGTCCAAAATGTCTTGGTACGTCCCATTCAGCATAGAGCGCTAAACTCAACCCCGTCGAATGGTTTTGGGATGAACTGGAATGGATATTGCGAACCAGGGCTTCTCATCCAACAGCAGTGCCTGATTATATATATATATATATATATAGAGAGAGAGAGAGATATCCGCTATTTCGTATGTTGGAAACTATTCTAATGTGAAAGCATCATCTATCGTTATCTATCTGACTTATCTAAATCTGGCAGCTCAGGCTGACGTTTTGCCAGGATGCCCATTAATTGTGAGATCCTGTGGCTGCCTCCAGAAATCCGCTGACAGGGGAATGCAGGGAGCTGGAATACAGCATTTAATACCCCTCAGCTGCTTGTCTGGAGCACACAGATTCCCTTTTTTCTTACAGCTTCTGGGATTCTAATCATTTTCAGAACTTCTGCGCCACCGCAGCTGCATTGATCCACGTCCGTTTCGTGTTTCATCAAAATTATGGTTAAGAGGATATGTGCGAAATGCATTACATGATATATGTGGCTGCTGTAGTATTTGTGAAAATGATTAGTGATCCTTGGAACAATAATACAGGTAGGAATATCTATTAAGACAGTCCAGTGGTATCCGGTGAAATTAATAACTGGGACTGTTCTGTGAGCATTATGCCTCATGGGTCGTTTGATTCAAGATGTGATTTTAAGCTCTATTTTTATGTAATGTAATAAGTATGTTACCTCTTGTGATTTCACTTACCCCTCCTGCCTTTAAGGGTCTCGGTGTAAGCCAATTCCCAGATTCTGTTATATCTTTATGTAACATACTGCTACAAACATGTTTGTGCTTAATTGCTTTTTTTTTTTTTTTTTTTTTTTTTTTTTTTACAAATTATGCATTTGTGAAAATTAGATATAGAATTATTATTTTTTCAACGATGTGCTCTTAATAGGCCTGGTTTCCGTGACAGATAATGAGTGTGTATGTCGAGTAGACCAATCCACCTCTTGTTAAATATCTACTAAAAGGATATAATTACAGCCTGAATTGTTTAGGGTACTTAAGGACAGGATTGAGCATCTTTGCACCATTAAAGTACAATGTGGGAAAGTGGGACCTCTAGTGGTCGTAGAAGTAACTGTGGTCTGGATACAGCATTCATTCGCATGTTGAAATAGTGAGAATGAATTATACACAGTCGGTTGCAACAAAATTGCAACTTTCTTAGTTTTCTTTATTAATTGTAGAAGAAACTTGAGTGGAGCATGAATTTAACACACATTTATCTTCCCTCAATAGGTTAAGGCAGCCAGTGTAAGATTGGGGGCCAATTTTAGACAGGAAAGTATTAGACATGCTAGGTGTGCCAGACTAAATGCTTATCTGAACAAGGAGGTGTTTAGTGAGTGTTTAAAGCTAGAATAAGTAGTGGGAGGTTTGAGAAAGCAATGTAGGAACTGGGAATAAGTAAAGTTTGGGCAAAGGCGTAGAGTCACAAGTGGGAAAGAATGAAGAATAGTAGAGATCCAAGTCTTGGGCAGAGAAGCGCAATAAGCCACTTCGCAGGGAATTACTGTTCTAGCAGCATTTTGTGCGGGTACAGGACGAATTTAATAAGATATTTGACTTGGGCTGTTGGGTTGAATTGTCAACTGTGAAGAAGATATCAGGAATATGGCATAGGGGAGAGAGAAATAAGAAAAAAACTTTTGAAAAAAAAAGGTTAAAAAAAGTTATAAAAGTTTCTCTTTTTTTAATTTAATGATACTCCTATTGTTGCTGTTGGATTTCCACTTTAAAGACAAATCACTTGTGTATAGCGTGTATAGTAAGTAAATTTAACACTGATAGCAACACTATGATAGAGATTTAAAAAAAAAAAGTCTTGTTCTCTTTTAGTATTTTTATAGACTCTTATTTTCAATAAAATCGTATAAATGTTGTTTTTAAGGTCCTCCTGCTCAAGCAATGGAGCCCACAAGACCTCTGCCGACTTTGCCTCCACGTAGAATCCATTCCACCTCAGAACGAAAGCATGAAAGGCAACCTAGACCTCCCCGACCTCCACCTGGAGATAAGCCTTCCAGTCCGGGATCCAGGCCAAATATATGCGATGGAAATTTTAATACAGTAGCACTTTTTAGAGGAGAAATGTTTGTTTTCAAGGTAAAAGGCTTATATCCCATAACACGTTATTGCTGTAGCTTTAAAAAAATATATACTTTTTGTTATTTCAGTATATATATTTAACTGGTACGCTAACATGTATGGGAAGAATCTCTCTAGTTTGCTCCAGAACACCTCTAGTTTGGTCATAATAATTATATATAATTATAAATCCTCTGCAGAATTCGTAGGCTGGGGATTCAGAGCTGACGAGCGGGGCGGTTTAGTCTAGGCAGGGGCAGGGGCAGAGGCAGGGGCAGGTGTGTTGGCCTGTCCACGCTTCACCAGGTCCCACCTACTCCCTTACACCTTTCAAGTCTATTGGCTCTGGCTCCTAGACTTGGCCACACCCCTTTCCTTCCACCTATAAGAAGCAGTAGAGATAAAGTTCCGGTGGCAGATGATTCCTTTTTACTTTATGGGTTTGTAGAAGTTGGATTGTTTACGGGAAATGTGAGTCTGCGTGATGTTTTCATTGTAATTAATAATATACTCTGATAATTTGCATATTTCAATTTGAAGGATCGTTGGTTTTGGCGTCTTCGTAACAATAAAGTGCAAGAAGGGTACCCCATGCAAATCGAACAGTTCTGGAAAGGTCTTCCTGCAAAAATAGATGCGGCGTACGAGCGGTCCGATGGGAAGTTTGTGTTCTTTAAAGGTACCCCCTAGGGTTTTTTTGTTTTGTTTTTTTTTAGGAAATTTGTGGTTTATATGAAAAACACAAGAGAAATTATAACCGTACTAATAAACCCCTTCCCAACATTTAGATCTTTTTTCCTGTTATTAAAATCAAGGCCGAAGACATGGAATTGCTTTGTAAATCTCTGCCGAGAGGCGTGTAATTTACCCTCTTGTGCTTGAATTAATGGTTGTCAGATCTGCTCACGTTTCAGTCGGAGGACAAGCTCCTAAACGTTATAAGACTAGACTCGGAGGTGGGTATCGAGATAAATGATTTCCACTGCCGTTCCTTAAAAAGTACTCTATGAAAACCAGAGGTAAAAGAAAATTAAAATGTCAAGTTGGCTCTGTTACCTGAGCTAGATAATTAAAGCTTCTAGATAATTAAAGAGTTGAACCTACTCTTCTACATTTAATCTTGTGATTAATTGCAGCTTTAGTAACATCATCCCAAGTACTGTGAAAACCCCAAACCCTTCCCAGAAATAGTTCTTTCATCCCGTAAAATATCCATATTTTTCATAGAATGCTAAATGGTCATCTAACGCTAGACAGCTCAGTTATATGGAAAGTGGAACAGATGTTGTGATTGGGGTAGAACAGGTTTCAATACATTACGAAATGAGATTCCTGGCCCAAAGAGCTTACAGTTTAAGCTTGTGACTTAACCCCGCATATCCTTACTGTGACTGGCGGTACTATATATATACCTCTGCTTTCTGAAGATAAGCTTTTAGAGCTAAATGAATAACAGAAATACACATACATATTATATATTATATGCTTGTAAGGAGTGTATGAAGTAAATGCGGAATGGGGAGAATGTTTCCTTTTCTCTGAAGTTCCAGGATTAGTAAATTCACTAGTTGAGCATATATTTAATGTTTGCATTAGTGATACTTATTTCATGATGTTTTTTTCATCATAGGAGACAAGTACTGGGTTTTTAAGGAGGTCACCGCCGAACCAGGCTACCCTCACAGTTTAGTGGAGTTGGGGAGCTGTCTTCCGCGGGAAGGTATCGACACGGCTTTACGGTGGGACCTGGTAGGCAAAACATACTTCTTTAAGGGGGACAGATACTGGCGGTACAATGAAGACAAGCGGGCTGCAGATCCAGGGTACCCCAAATCAATCAGTATATGGAAAGGAATCCCGGAATCACCCCAAGGAGCCTTTGTGAGCAAAGAAGGAAGTAAGTGAAGACAACATATATCTGTTCAATGTACATGAAACCCTGCCATCTGACCTTTAAAACTGTGTGACAGGAGCAGTATATATATATATATTGTTCTAGCACTATTCCTTAATGTTTTTACCACCACTTGATGCCAACATGTTATTTCTGTTCCTCTGTTTCAGCTTACACCTATTTCTATAAAGGAAAAGAATACTGGAAGTTTGATAATCAAAAGCTGAATGTGGAGCTCGGTTATCCGAGGTCGATTGTCAAAGACTGGATGGGCTGCAACCTGAAGGACCTCGACAGCAGCAAAGACCGGCATTTGCCCCACGATGACGTGGATATTATGGTTACAATAAATGATGTTCCTAGCACCGTAAACGCTGTAGCAGTGGTAATCCCGTGTATATTGTCTTTGTGCATACTTGTCTTGGTATATACTATTTTCCAATTTAAAAACAAAGGAGTTCAGCAAAATGTTACCTACTACAGACGCCCAGTACAGGAATGGGTATGACAAGATACGGAACTTTTTTTTTTAATTTATTATGATTTTAGTTTCTATGAGGGCTAAAGGATTCCGGGAGATACAGTCCATTAGACAAACTTTTAAAATAGACCCGGATCCTTGAAGATCCTTATGTTTACTTGTAAGGAGAGACGCTAAGGAATACAGAGATGGCCTTACACAAAAGAGCCTCTAACGTTCTTCCTGCCTCATACTTGTATTTTTTCCTAGTGTGCCATTTTTCAGGTCCACTTTGTGACTGCTGGGTGCATCGCTTTGGAATTTAACAAGAATTATAAAAAAAAACAAACTAAAGGATGTATCTGACCAAGAATACGCCTTGAAACCAGCTTTCTCCTTTGAAGTCAGATACATCCAAGCGGACTTGTTTCTAAAGATTTGAACAGAGAAAGATCAAACATATACGTTTCTATGATAAGGCAAATAATTGTCACTGGAAAGTCATCATGTGACAAGCCATACAGAGGAACGGATGTTTTTAAGCGCATAAAAAAAAGGAACTTACCATTTTTTTTTTCCAATCCCTGCTGGTCAGAATTATTACACACAATGGTCGTTAATTATAGATTATTGGATTTGAAATTCACTGCCTGCGTAAAGAATAGTTGTAAGCGTTCTAAAGGATGTGTTTCTTGCGGGCTGTGCGATTCCGTGATAAGAACCGAGAGCAAGAATAGAAGTTCAAATTCCTATTCATCCACGGTGATATCTGGTACCTGTTATAATCATGTAGAAGCCGACGAGAAAAAGTGAAATAAACACAAATATCACAATAAAATCAATAATTTGATGATTCTAACACATTAAGAGAATCTTGTTTTTAGTATGAGTAGTTTGGCTTGAATTATTCATACAAACACATTTAAGTTAACCACTGGAAATGTAACATTATTTGTTTTTATGCCTGCAGAAAAAAAACTTATTATTTTATAATGACTTCTTGTAACAAATCGTACTGTTGATTTAATTTTCTATATTTTTTTTTCTAGAACCCGATCATAGGCTGGGTTAATATTCATGTTATTGCCCCCATTTTTTCAAAGGGAAGAGCGCTAGAAAGGAGGAATGCTAAATATGTTTTATACCCCAAAAAAGATTGTTTAGAATTTACAAACTAATTTTACTTTTTTAAAAAATTTTGTTTCAACTGACATTCATTAACTACCAATCAGCATTCTATAGAACCTCATTCCAATTGTAAAATATCTCATTCCAGGAAGATGGGAAGTCCCTTCAAAAAACATCTTTACACTTTTTTTTATTTTAGGAATTATCAAATAAATCCTTAAAGTCATGTACGTGCGTTTTATGTATAGATGTGTCCTCTTTGTCAAATATACTTGTGTAGAATCTATATGTGTATGGTTTTTATATAGAGACTTTGAATACCTTTCAGAGGCACAATTTGCCGGGTGCTGAGTTTGCCCTAAAGCGGTTAGAACATTTAATACAGATGACATTCTTATAATCTGTTTAAGATTAAATTGTGATACTACTATTTAACATCTCCACTCAGAGTATTACCCATCCTATAGATAATGCTGAGGTCACCTAGACCTCTGACGTCACACATTTCATTTTACTAACCATTTCATATTTCTGTATAATGTACCGCCGGATATTTCTCCTTCATGTATGAATTCACTGAACTAAAAAGTCCAATAGAAACATCAGTTAAAGATCTTAGGCCCTACTAGTTTATCTATAATGTATGACGTATCTATAAATAAATAATGTTTAAAGCCAGTAGCCAATATCTAGAATGCTCAGCCAAACGCAATGTATTGTTCAACGCGTACGGGCAGTCTAGATGGGCTGAACGCTTTCTCTATTTATTACGCTACGCACATTCGGAGCAATGCAGTTTTAATAGGGATACGTAGTGGGAAATGTGTGCTTCTAGATTAGTGGTGTCCAAGTTCCTAATGGGGAGGGCTGCTTATCATTCAAATGTGCTAAGGATTTGGGACTAGAAACCATTAAATTAATTATATTAAAAGTATTATACCTCTTTGGAACGCTCACAGGAGGCAACAGCATAAACAAGTCCATACCATTCACATTCTATGTGCCTATGACATTCAGAATGATTCACCTTTTGTTATATATATATTTATATATATATATAGTGGGCATACTTTGCAGTAGTCGGACGTGGTCAATGTAGGAGGGGTAGGAACATTACAACATGATGTCACAACTGGTGGAAAAAAGCATCACCTGGTGTGAAAGTCCTTGGGAATTTTTGGTATAAAAGAAATCGACAGAATTCTATTCAAGTTCTTTTTTTTTCTTAAAGGAATAAAATTAAAGGATTTTACAAAACATTTGTCAGATATCTATTACTCTGGCTAGATTCATACTATAATTAAATATTCTGTAAAATAAATAGAAGATTTCCATGTAATAAATTGGTACTGCAACTTATATCCCCACAGTTTGTCCTAGCTTTTGATTTCGATTTTTATAAAGGTGTTGACTACGGTAGATATATTTTTGCCATTTTAAGCCACGTACCAGGTTAAGTTCCCTGAGTCTAAAGTAATTTGGATTTTCCACCAATTGTGTATAAAAAGTGACTGAAGGTGTTATTCACCAACGTCCTTGGAGAGGACTCCCTATCCGAAGAGGCCAGATGACCATAAATTATGGGGGATGACTTCATTTATTTCTACGAAGAGTTGCATGGACAAAATGTATATATTGTAGGCGAATTCATCTTTATTAATGGTGTCCATGAAGCTCTCAGTCACGCGGTTGCTGTTTCCAGGCTGAGGTTACGTCATCGGATGAAGCGACCGCCTCGTCTCTGGTTACAGTATCTTGTTTGGGGAAAAATCCTATTTACCGGAGATCTGCAAACACTTTCTGTTTACTTGCTTGGAAATGTACATCGAGCCCACCGGGCTCCGGCTAGTCAGCAGGGGTGCAGATCAGTCCAGGCCGCTCAGACAAATAATGAATGCCAGCGGTTTAACCATTTTAATGAAATATTTGTTAACATTTAACAAATGATTAGGGATCCACGTTTTATTGCTTCGTGGTACTTCATATAAAGGCTGTTTCTAATAAGCCATTTTTGGAGACATATAAATGTAATGTGACTTTTATGTGCATTGATATATTTTAAACATGTAGTTGCCATTTAAAGGAAAATGTCATTTTGACAATGGTTTCTACGTACAGGTTTCACTGTGAACTTTTAACCAATATCGTCTAGACAATGTTTCATGATACAAAATAATGCACAAAAAAGAATGACTATTTATTGATAAATAAGATTTACTTTTTCAAAGTAAAGTCATTTATGGAGGTGCAATAAGGTTCATCTTTTAACACAGACGGCTTTAAGAGGGTTGGCTTTATTGAAGACAGAGTTGTGTTAATAATTTAGTGATGGGGCTTTTCAATCTTTAATGTTCTCTAGAAAGCTGTTTTATCCTTTTTATCATAAACAAAAAATTCAGCAAAAATTTATAATTTGTATTTTACCCACCAAAAATGATTTTTTTTTTTTTATTTTTTTTTTTAACAATTTCATGTGTGAAATTAAAATAAATTTTTACATTATTTTAACCGCTGGAAGGATTTCTACGGTTTGTAGTTATATATGCTGTATTATCAACGGGTTTTAAATAATAACAAGATAGGATTGTTGCTGTGATTTTTTTTTACATATTATATAACAAAAAATAACTTAAAACAATGTTACTTTAAAAGGCTGAAAAAATAGCCGTTTGAATATGATTTATTTATTGTTTCTTAATGCTAGCACAATTTAGGGACGGTATGCGGTCTGCCGGGACGGTATCGTTGTGTACAGTGACGCTAATTGCAGAGAAAATGTAATAAACTCCTTCATCTAACTCGTTTTTCACTTTTAGAATGTAAGCTCACAAGCCCGGGCTGTCGTAAGACCGCTATTCTTTGTATGAAGGTGCCTTAAGGCCAGAATGGAAGCTTACGGGCAGGATCCTTAACTCTCTGTACGTGTAAATGTATCTTTATTACATCTGTACATGCTAACCCCCCATATTTAATTCACACAGCGCTGTGGAATGTGATGAATAAATAAAGAGTAATAATAATTCCAGTTGTTGTGATCTCCATTAAATGATGGGGAACACACTGTATGTAGCTTTACAGGTGGAAAATTGTATGCACTCTATTTCATTTCTCCTTTGGGAAAGACACTGCAATAAACAAGATTATCACTCATTATGTTTTAAGCAATAGGGGGTGAAACTTCATATGGATTTATTAAGAGTTCTTCGTATCAACCTGTATCTCACAGTCAATAAGTCTAAACATGAGTTTTGTATCAATTTGCACACTGACAAGCTGTGTTTTAAGAGACAAATTCTAAATGTCATACCAGCTAATTAGCCCTGGTTTAGCTTTTTTAACACCTGTATTAGTTTATATTTGCCAAAAAACCATATGTATGGGAGCCTTCATTTTACTTGCAGACCAGTATTGGATGGGCCTCTTTGTCCTGGAAGTGTGCGCTACTTTGGATGCTGTTTTCTAAATACTGTTTTCTGCGCATGTCTATGTTATAAATCACATGCCGTGTGTCACCCCCACCACTGTCATCACAGGTATCCATTAGTGCTGCTGAAAAGCTGGCAGAGGTGTGTATGTCTCTGTATTGGGGTATTCACTAATGCTTCTAAAGGACAACTTGGCCTTTCCATTGGTGGTTTCATTCAAAGCTAATCAACTTGGAGGCAACTTACAGAAACTTGGCCATGGAGACTTATGGAAATTTACACGAGCGAGTCGGCGATTAGATCTAAATTTATTAACAAAACCCTACATTTAGCCCATGTTAAGTAGAGTCTTCCGCAGACTGTCTATCCTTTCTCTAGCAAATGCCCTCAACATAACTGGAAGTATATCTTAGTAGATAAACTTATTTTAATGTTTCTAATAGCATTGTAACTGTAACAAAAATGTTGCCAGGAGGAGGTTAATTTACTGTATTTTGCGTAAAAAAACCAAAAACACTCCAGACTTTAGGCAAACGGATTGGATATTTGAATCTGGTGTTTTATCTCAGTCTTTTACGCTAAACAATGGCATCTACCTCCAGCTCCTCGGTTTAATTTATGTGGCCGGGCCCCCGGAGGACTGCATGCTACTGAACTGTTCAGATTGTCTTGTTTTTTTAATAGAACCAGGAAAAACACAAAACTATCCAGAAGCTATAAAGATAAAACGGAGCTGTAAGACTTAAGGGCATTATTCCTATAAAACAGTCGGCAGAAAATACACTCAGAGTACCGCTCAAAAGTTTGTGGTTACTTTTTGTGTTCCAATGGCACGTTGTGTCTGCTGATCCAAGTTTCAGCTCAAAAGGTTAATTAATTGCAATTAAGTTACAGAAACAGTTAAGTGACCCCAAACTTTTAAGCAGTAGTGAGTCCTAGGACTGTAAGATATCTTTTGAATACAGCAAGACCAGCAGCTCTTAAATTATGACCTGTAAACTGTATAGAAGTATAACACAAAAGGCCCTGTGTTCTGTATGCAACTAGAGACCTATTGATGAAACGAGGGCATCAAGAGGTTTCCTGTAACCTCTTGCTAGCTGGCCTTAATATTTAACAAAAGATGGACCGGCGCCATTTTTCCCTTAAGGATAGTTAGTTGTTCTAACAACTACTCTTCTAGAATGAAGCACTGCCTCTTAATAAAAGACAACCATCATTCAGGGGCTATTGGTACGGCCATTTTGGATAGAGGTAGAAGGGTTGAACTTGATGGACAACTGTTTTTCCCTTTTTTAAAACAGTTCTATGTAAAACACTCTGTAATTGTACGTTGTTAAAACTGAACATGTCAGCGGATATGTCTCGATTAATAGCGCTATAGGTACTCTCATCCCGAGTCTCAAGAGCTGCCAGAACTCGAGGGCCGCAGTTGGACGTTCCTGCCCTAAGGAGTAGATGATTAACATTTGTCCCTGAGTACAGGCTGCCGTCACCATGTTTTAATCTACCTGTGCTTCGTGCGGGATAAACAAATTGGGGCCTGTTGTGGCTTCAGAGAAATAATTATTGTTCTGGTTTCGATTCCTAATTAACGACATGAAAACTTGTGTTGATCAGTCCTAAAATATCAAACACACCTGGTTTCACATGTATGTCTTTGTTAGTCAAATGTAATAAAATCGTTTTCATTCATGTACTTTGAATTTCACATTTATTTGAATGATGCCTACGGAAAGTTTATTTTTATCTGCTTTTTAATCTGTATTTTGTAACAGCTTGGCTGTTACATGGATTGCTTTGAGATTTCTAGTGATGGATTAAAGGTTCACTGTTGTTTAACCCGTGTATTATTTCTTACGTTCTACAATAAAGCAAGGTTTGCTTACACAATTCCAAGCCAAATCGTAGAGAAATGTGGGCTGTCCTCTGTTTATGACATCACCACGAGACCATGCAGAATGATGCAATGGAATAGTGTGCCACATGATGCCAGAAATTAAAAGGGGGGGTCAGCCACTTTTTCTACAAACTGCATTTCATATAGTGCTTGTAGATTAAAGGATAAACTCATTAAAATACACATTTTAAAATATATTTAAAGATAACATTTTTCTAAACATCTGAACAATAAATTCAAAAGATACATAAAATCATTGTGCATTTGGAGAAAGAAGGTTAGATTTCCAGATGGGCCGACATGAAGCCCTTGAAAATATTAAAAATATTGTAAAGACTTAATATCACTTCCGTCCTAAGGTAAATCTTCCCAGTTGCTCTCGGCTACCAAGCAACCGGTTACGGTTTTCGGCTAATATCGTAAAACTTAAATACTGGGAATGTTTTCAGAATGGCACCAAAACGAGATGCAGAACTTTAAGGCAATGTTTCAAGTTTAAACAGGATTAATTACTTTAAATTCAGTTCCTAGACAGCTACCCAATCATATAAGAAACAAAAGATATTTATCATCGTTACATATATATATATATCCTAAAGGGGGTATTAAAAGCACAGGGACAGCAGCATATCTGAAATATATAATAGCAGCGTCTGGGGATAGACTGAATTCACCTTAAATTCACTTATTAATGAAGGATTGTCCGTGAAGCGTTGATGCTGGTACATAAGATTAGTTAATCCAAATAATTTTTACAAAAGATGAAAAATATCTTATTCCATCTTTTGGTTATCCATAAAATAAATGACTGATCGGTCAAACTAATTCTCCATCAAGCCTAGAAATGTTTAGATTTTTTTCCGTCAAGTGTGTTATTTTGGTTAAAAAAAAGTATAGTGATCTAAAATAATGCTATGGAAAAGAGGATTATGGATCACATAATTACTACATGGGCTAAGGCTAAATTCGCCAGGTACGGTTGGGAAATAACGACCCCGCACAAGGAAAGTATTGCTTACACAGGGGCTCTGGCCACCGATCCTGCACTCCAAGCTCTGAAGCTAAAAGACTCTAATCAATGGTTTCATGTAACGTTCAGGGCCTCCCTTCTCACTTCGTTTAAGGTCCAGCGTGGGGATTATAGGCACATCAAGCCTTTTGCAAGTTCACGAGCCAGTCCAGTGTTACACGAGGTAAGGGTTGTCCAGAACGGCCACTCCTGCCGCCACACCGCCGTCCGCATGCTCCGTAGCCTTGGTCCGAAGAAGATGCCCGACTCTTTCGTTAAGGACAATTTCTTTGCCGTGCCTAAAGGGAAAGCAGATTCAGCCGGGTTACACAAAACGCGGTCAAAGTCATACACAAGGTTAATAGCAACACGCGGATACTCCACAACTAAACAGATTCATTCTTACAAGTTATTTGATGTAATTACATTTGCTAAATTAACAAGGCTAATGACAAGCTAGGGGGCAAAATGAGTACCTGAGCAAGGCGAGGTCACATGACCCTGAACCAGAAGAGCGATCATAATGGATGGCAAGACTCGGATTCACTAGCGGGTGCCAATAATCGACATAATAATAGGATTCAAACACAAAGCAGGAGAAGCCTTTACATCAGCAGGTTTCAGCAAGTGGTGTGAATGCACCTGGGATAATTAATAGGAAGCGGATCCTACCTGGGAAACACCTTTATCGGTACGCGGTGGGAAGGCTAGCGTTGCGGCGCGGCATAGAAGGGAACCCTACTGAAAATAACGATAACTTTGTCTCATTCATACACTCACCGGTACACTCACCTCACATAGACGCCAAACATGCCCAGCTCGCTGATGCACTCGGAAACCTGCAACCGGCCATTGGCCTTCAGGAGGCAATTCTTTACAGGCTGCGGTTTGATTTTATCCATTAGAATATAGGAGGTCCGCTCAACGCTGTCTTTAACCTTTTCCAGCACTTCTCTTATCTCCTCACCATAGATATTGTTCCCTTAGGAGGAGAAGAAGCCAAAAAAACATATTTTACACAATAGTTTGATGGTTGGCATCTGTGCTTTTGTTTTTACTGGGTCTTAAGGGGTTGATAATCTCTTAATAAAATTATATTGTGTAAATGCAGGTAATGACACTGAGAAACACAGAAGAATTAACCGACTGTCTACCATAAGAAAGTCCTACCAACGATTCACCTAAGTTTAGGTTTTTTACTTATCTGCGTGCCAAATAACATTAAAGTTATCGAAGTTATCCATGTTTGTCTTGATAAATCCATCATGGTATTTAATATAAGTTAAATAAGGTATCCCAAACTCACCTCCACCTTCTCTCTGCGGCTTCAGCACAAACTGTTCCGGGTCCGAAAGAGCGATTTTCACGGTTTTATCTCCTTCTTCACCCTACAATATTATCATATAAAAGACAACAAATTTTACACGGCAAAACGCAACAGTAAAAAACAAGTTGGATTTCACAATGTTAAAAAGCCACGTCGAGAAGGCATTAAAAACAGACTTCACACAAACCGCAAAATATTAACCTACAAGTGCATAAAAAGATTAAAACCGCAGCGTCACAAAATAAGCAACATTTACCTTATTTATCTAATTACAATCAATTACGATTCCTACCACTTTAATACGCATTTCTTCTTTTAGATCATTCATCTACCAATTTATCATCACACAAACACAAATCATATATATTCACAATGACTTACTTTAAAAAAAATTACAATCTACATTTATATAGATATTATATAGAAATATCTGAGGCGAAAGCCCAATAGGAGCCGTGACGTGCTGTGCTCCAGCCTCGCACGCCACCATCGAATATACACACATACACTCACACACTCATCCTAGCATCATACACACCATATGCTGTGCCAATACACACACGCCAACACCATACAGTGACACAAACACACCAACGTCAGATAACAATGCACACACCGCATTACGCAATAACACATCCACACACACTCAATCACCATTCAAACATGCATACGCTCACTCACTCACTGACACACTTGTCTCCTCTTCCTCTTCCCTTCGTTCTACCTCCCCTTCTCTTACTTTGGGCAAAGTCCTTCAGTGCAGCTCTCACTTGATCTTCTGCGTTAACCAAGGTTAGTCATGGGGGCTATACCGTAATGAGGGGCAGCTGACAGGTAGATAGCCCCTACATGATTCCTACCCAATGGCAATTACTGTAATATAGTTATATCTCAATAGCAGATGGACGCATCTATATCTACCCGAGGGCTGCACCTGACACACATTATTTTAGTGCATCCTAATATACAACCCAATGTTAGGAGCAAACGATGACCTTCAGAGAGCCTAAATCATTGTATACGTACAATATCCAACGTGTACAACCCCGCGAAGGTCTCTCTTATACGGGCGACTGCTTCGGGTTGATCCGGCAGGAATTTCTCCAGAGTAAGCGGGCGGCTTAGTTCCTGCTGGACCTTTTTTGTGCCAACCAGCTGAGTGGCAATATCCGGGCACTTCACAGCTTTGGATCTCTCCATCAGGAGACGGGCTTCCCAATCCTACAAGGCGTACACAAGTCTGATTATGGCATGAAGCGTAGCATTAGCATTATTGGCTTATAAAATACTAAGCAGGTCCAGTCCAATAGACTCTTGGCCACAATACTGTTTGAAGAAAAAAAAAAAAGACACGAAACATATTTGCTAAGGATACATCGATACAAAAAGCACATACTGCACAAACTCAAAAAGATATTTCTCCCTATTTAATGGCAATGAGAGAGAGTGGCTGCAAAGACACAAGGTACAAACTGTGTTTTTAATTTTAAAATAATTGTGCGTTTATCACCATTCTGAAATCCAAGGAATAGAACATTTGGATCCACTACAAACACAGAATGGATACACGTCTATTGCTTATTATTATTATTATTATTATTATTATTATTATATGGGTTTCAGTACAAGCAGCATCTCGCATTACAACTGCCGGGTATCCCTTTCCAGCGATTGAAGGAAAATACTTTTTCCATCCAAAACACGTCAGGTACGAAATGCCTGCACAGGGGTAACACCGAATTGCCATCATGCACACTACGTTATTTGAAGCTATAGGGTCTATTTGTTTAGCGATACCAACACAGACCTGCTCATTGTAGTCTTGGGGCATGTATCCAGTTCTGAAATAAGCCACCGCAACCTCGTATCCATCTCTACAAGAGAAACAAAAGTCAATGCCAACCCAGCAATGAAACCGATTTATCCGAGAAACTGCGGGCTTTTCCAAGAGCTTGCCTTCATCTGCAAACTCGGGCTTCAGTGGATATTATTATTATATTATCTTTTATTTATATAGCGCCAAGAACCTACGCAGGGGTCTGACAAGACGAGAATTGACAGACTAAGACAAACCGATACATTAGGTGGAGAGAGCCCGGCTCGCAAGCTTACAGTCTTGAGACGTATAAAACACTAGCATACTCTGTGTTCACATTATTTATTGTTTTATATAGCGCCATCATATTCTGCAGCGCTGTGAACACAAGTAGTATATAGCATAACAATTCAACTTACAGAAACAAGCTAACAAATAACGCAGGTTGTGAATGCAAGAAAATGGTACCCCAGGAAAACGTCTACCTTCTAGACATATTAAATAGAGCTTTGAGTTGCTCAGCTTAGTCAACTAAATATCCCATGGGAAACCCCCTGAGACGAGCGGGGATACTTACACGAAGAGGCACCTCGAGGCATTTAAAGATCCTCTCTCAAACACATCTCTTAGACGCCTCCTGATGACCCGGATATTCCTGTAAAATATTAATGGGTGAAAAAACTCACTACTGGGGATTATTAGGCAATTCCAATAACCTATTCAGATGCCAAAGGGGGGGCATCACTGTTTTACTCTGGTTATTTACTGAAACCACTTTAAATGTGACTGTTTTAGAGAGATTCAAGTAAAATTTACTGAAGGGAACCAGGTATCTAAGAATTAACTTCCAATCCTAAATGTAATCACATTATTTAGTGTATAGAACTGTAAATTTGAGAAGAGACAGATCCACTTTAAGGACTCTTCTAAGGTATTATGTACAGTTGTGGAGGATAAGGATATTTTGGAGAGAGTTCAGAGGAGCGCTACTAAAATGGTGAATGGTTTGCATTGTAAAAATGTCAGAGAAGACTAAGGGGATCTTAATATGTACTTAAAAGCAAGAGGTTATAAGCTAAAACTAGTTTTTGTAAAAGTTTAACTTTTCAGAGAAGGTGGTAGATCAATGGAACAGCCTCCCATCAAGAGTGGTAGAAATGAATACAGTGAGATAATTTAAACATGCATCCTAATACGATAAACGTACCTGTTCCAAAGCTCATTTTCAATATATCGGTGATCAAATATGTTTCTCTGCGTGGTTTCAACCAAAAACATGACAACAGCCCTGCGTGAAGGAAAATAATGTTATGGCGATTAGACTAAAGACCTAATTAGACTTTTCTTATTAGACGACCACAACAAATGGCTTTGCAGAGAAGTGTTGAAAATGTTGTTGTAGTGGAGAACATCGATTACCTTGTTAGCAGTTTTTTAAATAATATAGTAAATAAAAGATGTATTATTGTGGTTTAAATGACCTTTGACTGTCATCCATAGTACTTAGTAGTTGCCAGGAGAACAATAAAAAATACACACATAGATTAAGAACTGCATAATATGGATGAAAGATGACAGACTGGTATGTCAAAGTTCATAGATGTACCAATAAGATCTACTCCTCTCCATTGTATTATCCCAGATGATGACATCATTGTATGGCGGCAAGATGGTCATTAAAAGCAGGAATTAAAAGAAAAGCGGGTGACAAGAGGGCAGATACCCTGTGCCACACCTTTTTATACCACGAACAGAGTAATGTATCATAGGCCCATCAACCCCTGAGCATCGGGGGGGGGGGGGGCAAACATGCAAAGTTCCCTTAGGACTTTTGATTCCACTTACTTTTCAGAGCCATAGAGTTCCCAGGCTTTTGCAATACCGTTGGTGAGCCCAAACGACGGATTGTTCGGAAGTATTTTAGACGCCTCTTCTGTCTTACCCAAGGTATTCAATACATGTCTGAACAAAAGAGACACAGGGATTAATGGGAATGTGTAGACACAACTGATGACCAGAAATATTTTAATGCTAATATGGGACTATGATCACAGAAAAGAACCAACTGGTTCATTTTGTTTGCGTGTTCCATAATTAAAAGAATTCTTGTTTCTAAATTAATATTTAGTTCTTCAGGAGATTGGGGCAGTGCAGCCCGACTGCTGTAGGTGAACTAAAGAACAAGTAGCTGAGCATCAGGAGACTACTAATTCAACCCAGATCAAAACAAGTAAAGCGTAGCCTGCTGATGTCATCACTGATGTCATCAGCAACGATTCAAGAATTCTTCTACCCCCTCTGCTGAGATACTAATCTATGCTTTCCTACCCTTTCCTCCAAAAGGTTCCACTCTACAGCATCTTCTAGCCATTTTCATGGAAAAAAAATGAAATTCCTTGCTATTTGATAAAATTGCATTTTAATGATGCCAAACTGCACTGTAACGCGGTATTCATGTTTTAGTTGTATCATCCTCTTTTATATTGCCCTGCTAGACCTATTTTGAGATCAAATATGAATCTTAACCCTTTGTAAATAAGGTGCTCTGGATACACAGCCTTTGAAAGAGATGCTACGTGTGACAAATGTTCATAATACATCCGGGGGGAGCCGGATTCTCCAAACTGCGTTTCTTACTGATGCACTGCAGGGGTCCTCGAGGTCAGACCCCCAAAGCTGGCCGCGATTGTGTTAATCTCTATTTGCTTCAATGATGTCCCATTTTCTCGGCAGTCAAACATGTAATCGGAGCGATTAATACCTAAAAACACAGTCTGGAAAAAGGAAAAAAAAATGAAATCACGCCTTCTGAACAAGCAGGACAACACCAGAGTTTTCATGTTTCAATACGTAGCCTTTTTGAAAAGCGTGTGATGATCTAATGTTCCCGACACCCCCACTATAAAGGAATTAATATTAAAGTACCCTAAACCTGAAAGCAATGGGAGTATGTTCAATGATTGACAGCTAAGGAAGCCAATTAGTGTGAGGAAAGGAAATGAAATTAATGGGAAGACTTTACACATGGGCAGTGGGGTCCAAACAGACCCCTGCACTCAGTGTTCAACAGAGCTAGCACTCAATCTGACTGGAGGGAGATGCATTTGGGCGAGTGCACCTCCTGCAGTGCATTTAACTGGGGAAATGGGCAATTGCATTTGGAGCATTCTGCAGGATCCCCCCGTGATTTGCAAAACAGACCACAAGAAACGTTAAAGGGACCACGCATTAAACATACGGCTGGAGTGTCCCTTTAACTACTCCTGTATGAATATTTAAACCTGTTGATTATTTATCTGCATTCTGGTGTTGAGTTGATTGTGAAGCTTTTTTAACCAGGATGACTTTGAATTTCATAACTAACTTTTTAAAGCAAAATCTCTTAACACAACTAAAACTATGCAAAACATTTGCAGCGCTGGTTTTAAAAAGATATAAAATCTTTGTTGCGGATCAATTTTATAATGAAAACATACATTTTGATCTATACTGTTGCTATCGGTATGCTGGGGGCACTGAAATATATAAAATCAAGGTACCTCCTCTTACAAATACAAAACAATCTTCCTTTCCACATACGACCCAAAATGGGAAAAACCAGACAAAGGAAATCATATATTTGCTAGAATGGGTCCTTTTTGAATTTGAATTTTTGTTTTACCCCAAAAGCCACCGTGCTGGGAACCGTTTTACAACCCCTACACCAGACCTCCGGTCGTTTCTGTAACCGCCGGCATCAATATATCTGGAATATATTCATTCTGCGGCAGAGCACTGCGAATACTGGAGAGTTCTAAATTAAAATGTAATATTAAATATCACTGTACCTGAACCACCCCTTCATCCTGAACATGCCTGTAGATCTCAAAAAGTCTTTTTATGAAGTCATCGACCTTCATGGTGCTGCAATAAAAAAACAGACATAATTTAGTATAAACCCGACACCAATATTTTCAAACCCAGCATTAACCCAGGGGTTGCTGATAAAAATAAATTTTATATATGTGCCCAGAACACAATGTTGTGCAATATATTCCATATAACAAATCTTGCGATGGTGACAATGCCAATTGTTTGGAGTCAACGCTCCCCTTTGCGCAATCTGATGCCCTACTCTGATTAAAATGTACCTGTATTTCCTTTAACTCAGGTGAATCAAACAGTATCAGTTAGAAACAACCGTCATTCACTTTACTGACACATACTTGGATGAGTTGTATGGGAAATTAGACTTTCCCTTTATGGCATTCAAAGTAATCACTAGACAACATCTCATTCCCCACCAAACTCAATCACCCAGAATACTATACCAGTAGTTGGACTACAAACCTGGAAAGAGTCTGTTCCAAGAATAAGGGGTCCTGGCTAATGCGATCAACCAGGAGGTTGTAATCCTCTTGGACAGACTTGGCTTGGTCAAAGAGCGCTTTGGGCACAGGAGAGGGAAGCAGTGTAAATGGGGCAAAATTCACCACCTGGCGGAGGGGGGGGGACAAAAATACAAGAGACCAGCATTAAATACTAAATAAACTCTATAAAGGGCCAAAGTGCTGTAAATATAGGAGCACAACAAGCATATCCCAGGTCATGCCTGCAAAACAGAACAGCAAAGACGGTCTTCTTGCCACACTTACTTCTGATGAGTTGGGGTCATCCTTCGTCCTCATGAGGACTCCCTGAAGAAGAGCTTTGTCGATGGCTACGGGCCTCAACTCTTCAAGGATCTGTGGATCAGCGAAGACGTCGGTCCAGAGAGCAGCCATTTTCCAAAAAAGATGCAGGGAGACCTAAAGTAGAAGCAAAATAATTCAAGGTGGTTTCTAAAGCTCTAAAAACACCCACAAGGCGCAGAAAAGTGAGAAAGCAGCTTCAGAATTACTGTGCCAACCAAAAAACACGCAGGGTCTCAGCTTTTATCATTTGATTCTCAGTGGAGCAGTAGGAGGTATAGTAAATGATTCATAAGTTAAAACGCAGGAGAAGTTGTAGGTTATTTGCTTACATTAATTTTATAGCAACATCATTCTGGATTCTTAATAACTATCAGTAACGGGACATCAAATTCAGCAATATGGATCAAAACAAACAACGTCAGACAGGTTAGTAGGGGAGAGAATAGATAGAGGGGCAATGCAGAGGTTTAGGGCCGGGGAGAGACTTAGTCCATGTAGACCAGCTGGGATGAAGTCATAAACACGGAGAAAATAGGCTGAAATGATGAGAGGATGAATGAATAATTTAATAACTAAATTCAGCATTGGAAACATTGTAACACATCTGGATACCCAAACATAAATCATTTTTAAATCATAATATTTGGCCTTTTTCACAATTCACGTGTTGCCCTAGGTCTGACCCAGGGCAGCATCGCCTGCCACCCCCTCCGTACCGCTGTGCTTTCTGCTTTCCACTTTTAAATGAAGCAAGGCGACAGTATGGAGCACTGTGCCGACTTGGCGCAACCCTCTATAGTGTTAACTAATGAAAATAGTTAACGATTTTTACTACCGATTAATTGTTTGTTCGATTAGTTGGTCTGGGTGCAGCACCCACTATTGTTTTAAATTTAATGTTTAACTTACTTTAGACAGATGCTGCTTAGGAGCAGAGTGGAGAAGATGTATTAACTCCCACCCTTTGGTCTGATCTCTCCCCGCCCCCCCCTTAACCCTATCCCACCCTCCGGTCTGCAAATCAAATAAACCCCCCACACACAACAGTCTGTAAAGTTTCTGCGTTGGTTTATGAGATTAAACATTAAAACGATGCAAGTGCAAAGGTTGCGTATGTTTGGCTTGCGAGAAAATGCAATAAAATCTCCAGTGATCAGTTACAGGAGAAACACGTTATCAGCGATCAGTCACAGGAGAAACACGTTATAAGCGATCAGTTTACCAGGGAAACACCCGTTATCAGCGATCAGTCACAGAGAAAACAGTTATAGCGATCAGCACAGGAGGAAAACACGTTATCCAGCGATCATCACAGGAGAACAACACAGTATTCAGCTCATCAGTCACAGGAGGAAACGCGTTATCACGCGCATCAGTTACAGGAGAAAACTTTTATCATCGTATCAGTCACAGAGAGAAACACGTTATCAGTGATCAGTACAGGAGAACATAAGCCAATCAGTCAACAGGCAGAAACACCGTATCAGTGATCGTTACAGGAGACAACGTTATCAGCGATACAGTCACAGGAAGAAACCACGTTAATATCAGTGATCAGGTTACAGCAGAAACTTATCAGCGACAGTCACAGAGCAGAACATAAGCAATCCATCACAGGAGAAACACGGTTATCAGTGAATCGTACAGAAAACACTGTACACGATCAGTTACAGCGAAAACGTATCAAGCGATCAGCACAGGAGAAACACGTTATGAACGTCAGTTACAGGAGAAACACGTTATAACCATCAGTTACAGAGAAACACGTTATCAGCGATCAGTTCAACAGAAAACACTATCAGCATCAGTCACAGTGAGAAAGAAAACACAGGTTATCAGCGATCCATCACAGGAGAAACACGTTATTAAGCGATCAGTACAGGAGAACCTAGCAGCAATTCATCACAGGAGAAACAACGTATTCAGTGATCAGTTACAGGAAGAAACTAAGCAATCATTCACAGGAGAAACACTTATCAGTGATCATTACAGGAGAAACTGTTATCAGCGTATCAGTCACAGGAGAAACAACGTTACAGGTGATCAGTTACAGGAGAAACACGTTATCAGCGATCAGTCCAGGAAAACATAAGCAATCAGCACAGGAGAAACCACGTTATCAAGTGAGATCAGTTACAGGAGAAAAAACGTTATCAGCGAATCATCACAGGAGAAACAACGTTATCAGCGATCAGTCAAAGGAGAAACGTTATCAGCTATCAGTCAACAGGAGAAACACCGTTTATCAGCGATCAGTTACAGGAGAACACATGATCAGCGATCAGTACAGAGAAACACGGTAATCAGCATCAGCACAGCGAGAAACACCGTTATCAGCGATCAGTTAGGTACAGGAGGAAAACACGTTATCAGCGATCAGTACAGAGAAACGACGTTATCACGGATCATACAGGAGAAAACACGTTATCAGCGATCAGTTACAGGAAGAAACATATCATGATCAGTTACAGGAGAAAACGTTCATCACGATTCGTCACAGGAGAAAACACGTTATCAGCACAGTCACAGGAGAAAACACGTTCATCCAGCGATCAGTTACAGAGAGAAACACTTATCCAGCGATCAGTTACAGAGAAAACACTTATCAGCGATCAGTTACAGGAGAAACCTACATTTATTCAGCGATCAGTTACAGGAGAAACACGTTATCACGATCAGTTACAGGAGGAAACATTATCACTTATCAAACAGAGGAAACACGTTCATCAGCGATCAGTTACAGTGAGAAAACACAGTTATAAGGCGATTTCAGTCACAGAGAAACAGCTTTATCAGTGATCAGTTACGGAGAAACACGTTATCAGCGATCAGTCACAGGAGAAACACGTTATCAGCGATCAGTCACAGGAGAAACACGTTATCAGTGATCAGTAACAGGAGAAACACGTTATCAGCGATCAGTAGAAATGCATTATGAGAGGCTTTGGTATAGGCTGCTACGTGAAGTCTCTTGGTCAAGTTCTAGACGTATACTTTTATTTATGGTGCTTTATAGTTTACAGCATATAAATCACACATATACATTCGAGTCTCTAGGGGCCGTAGAATAACATATGAACTGGATGTGTTTCTTCAGGCAACCAGCCAAGTCACAAATCCGAACAGCGGTCAAACAATGGCTGAAAACAAGCATTCAAAAGGCAGAAGATCCGAAGGTTGGTTAACAAAGCTGGTGTTAGCAACAAAAGAACCAGCCAGGCAGGATGTGCGCAGCAACGACACAAACGTCAGAGCCCTGCAGCGGCTCAGAAAAACTCACGCAGGCCGGTTCTAAGCTCCAGTAAGGACCATCGCAGGTCCTCAGCACAAAACCTGCTCTAGAGTCCATAGTCTAGAGTCATAGTTTAGATTTATGTAAGGAGCTTGTAATGGTAGATTAAAAGGTAGATAAATGGAACTGCCTCCCATCAAAAGGGGTAGAGGCTCATACAGTGAGGGAATTTAAACATGCATGCGACAGGCATAAAACTATCCCGAACCCAAGACGAGATCAACGACTGATTAAGGTCTGAGTTTTTGCATCAGGAAAAACGGGCAGACTAGACGGGGCAAATGGTTCTTATGTGCATACCTGGGAACTTCTTCACTCCGGCTACCCGGAGCCTTACCTTGCGAGATGCGGCCAGGACTGCCCAGTGACACCAGTGGGCGGGCCCGTGGCACCAGTGGGCGGGCCCGTGGCACCAGTGGCGGGCCCGTGGCACCAGTGAGGCTGGCCCGTGGCACCAGTGGGCGGGCCCGTGGCACATGGGCGGGCCCGTGGCACCAGTGGGGGCCCGTGGCACCAGTGGCGGCCGTGGCACCAGTGGGCGGGCCCGTGGCATTCCACTGATGTCAGCAGGAAACACCCCCCTTTAAAGGAGCGCGGCAAGACCCAGAGGACCAGAGAAGCGGTGCTTCACTCAGAGATCTCCGGGTCAAACCCCGAGAGTTCCCAGGTATGCTTATCTGCCATCAAGCTGTATGCTTCTATACTGACCTCAAATGCCAACCTATACCTGTGCTATAATATCTGTTCCCGGCTGCCCCAGAAAAAATAAAGATATTATAACACAGGTAAATGTATACTCTCTATCCAAGATGGTTAGGAAAGAGTGCCTGGTTTACAAAATCCATACTCTACTCTTGTGAATACAACTCTTTCTACTCTTCCTCCCAAAACCGGGCCACATGTTATCTGATAGGCCACCCAAATTCCAGGTGTGGTGGTTTATGTTCACGATAGATATACATCTTCCAGACACTGGTTATGAAAACCTTGGGAACTGGAGGGTGAGCGACCTGGGAACTGGACAGGATGAGAAGTACTTTTTTTTTATGCAAAGAACTTGGTCTGTCACTTTTATGTCATGTAAGGAGACCTGCGAGGGAAGCCGAGGGCGAGATTAAAGTGGACACAAAAACCTAGAAATATTTGGAGCTTAACTCCGTGGTTACAGAGCGAGAATGTTTTCTAAGTCGAGCTTTATTACATATCTTAAGCATTTAATCGGCAATTACAGATCACATTCCATAACAGCCTGCACACATTTGGAGTAGGAGCCACGTCTATAACCGGAGACAGTTATAACAGTGGTGTATAATCGACTCATGTCATATACGAGTCTCACGAGCAACTCATCCTGTACGGCTAAGTATTTTACATATATTAAAATTTGAGTAACCAGGAAGGTAAGAATTACCATGCATGGTATCCAAAACACCACAAGGAATAGGAGTCCCGAACCCCGCTGGTAATAATCTCGTTCAATTTATACTCTTATCATAGCTCTCCTATAAGTAATAACGCGGGACCATCTGCATCAGACATGTTCTCAAATCAACTGGGAGAAGCGGACAACATGGTATAAGCTGGTGCAAGCATAGGACAGCGTGCAGTAACTCATCTACAGGAAAAGACATGGAAATATAGCTTAATTGTTGCTTTTTGGTCGTTGGCAGTGTATGAGTGATCACTTCCGCTTACACGCTAGTCTACTGCCACCTAACCTCGTCATTAAAGGGAACTCCATTCAAGATGTACGTACTTAGATTGAGTCTTTGGAGACCAAATGTATTCTTCTATATAAACGGCATTACAATGTATTTGTCTGGATTACAAGCATCTAGATACTAGCTGTGTGTTTATTATTTACATATTTTGTTCCAATTAATATAACAAATACTGAGTGTTTATAAATAATGATACATAGGTTATTCATAACGTCCTCTTTCCCCAAAATGTTTCAGTAAGGTAGTTTGCCTATAGCAAGGATACGGCATCCCAACAACCACAAAAAGTATACAATGGGAATGCCAAGTCTATTATTATTTATTGATTCATATACCGCCCTCATATTCCGCAGCGCTGTACAATGAATAAAAAGCACATACAGAAACAAAAATGCGTAATATGATGGAATAACATTTTTGAGCTGTTAAAGGTTGTATTGGGAGAGGACCTAATGCTCATTCTTAGGGTCAACACAAGAGCTTTAGTTTCTTGGTTCTGTATTATGACCTAGTGAGCGAAGGTAAACAGCAAAACCCCGGAGTATTTCCGTCATCTGTCAGAAGCGTCCGTAATCGGCTTCTGGTTGGGATTTTTCCAGCGGGATCTTAAATGGATAACAATTCCATTTATTCATTCAACAAATGGCTGGAATTACTACCCCTTTATGATAAAAGATGAGAGTTGGTACCGTGTTAGCCGTAGAATTATAGGAGACAAATGGAGTTTGAATGATACCTTTATTAGCTAACTGAGTAAATATAGATAGCAAGCTTTCAGGACCCCTCAGGTCCCTTCATCAGGCATGTTATGTTATGTTAACATGCTGATGAAGGGACCTGAGGGGTCCTGAAAGCTTGCTATCTATATTTACTCAGTTAGCTAATAAAGGTATCATTCAAACTCCATTTGTCTCCTATACCCCTTTATGATCACAGATGCTGCTGTTGGGACATCAGTAGTTATAGCGCAAGTTTGAAAAGTGAAATTATTACCAGATACACATATAGCGCTGCGTTAATTGCTGGCGCTATAAAAAGAAAAGATAATATACATACATACATACATACAGGCAGGCAGGCAGGCAGGCAGGCAGGCACATACTGTGTGTATAAAACACCATTAATATCAAATTGTGCTTTGATTAGTGGAATTCCACAAGTTAATTTCCTTTAAAGTCATTTTAGGAGTTAAAAAGTGCATCAATGTATCTATATGAAGGGGTTCCTTATATTAACTGCACTACAACACATGTAACGGGAAAGCATGGAGCTGTAAAGGTGCACCCAGCCTACCAATCACATAATTCATTCCATTAATAATAATAATAATAATAATATTAATAATAATAAAAATGTCCCAATGATCATGTGACTCCCTACCTAAC
This sequence comes from Spea multiplicata, assembly GCA_009364415.1. Lineage (NCBI taxonomy): Eukaryota > Metazoa > Chordata > Amphibia > Anura > Pelobatidae > Spea > Spea multiplicata. The sequence goes on from VKOC01000010.1 coordinate 9,554,804, forward strand.
GCTGGCCGAATGACACCCCTTCTTACCTCAAAATATCTCACAGCAAACCGCTCGGTATCCTCTTCTCGGTACCCTCGATACAACCTGTGCAGAAAATCTTGCTACAAGGAGGCGTTGCCGTCCATGAAAAGCCAGTTCTGATTGGTCAGCAAAAACGAGGTTTGGAACGCGGAAAGGGCATAGACGGATAGCGGGCACTGATTGGCTTGTGGGGTAAAGGCACGATTCACCGTGACTGTGCAATCAGGGAGCGTGAGGGAATGACTAGCCTGCCAATCAGCGTCAGCAGTGTGTGAAGTCCCTCATGATTCGCGTCGCTATGCGGTGTCCCGGACTCTTCTGAATGTTTTATTCTGTAAACCAATCAGGTGTAAGGTACAACTTCAAGTAAATATAGCGTGAAATATTTCTAGTTATAATGTGGCTTGAATTGCGTCATTGTAGGCGATTATTAAGCACATGCGTCTTTGCGTTTGTACCCAGAGGTAGGCATTAGTGACGCCATAAGAAGCTAGGGGCAGTGACTCTTACTCCTAACAGTTTAAATGGCCAAAGAGGGGCACTTTGTTTTCGGGGGGGGGGGCTTTCCAACACTTTTTATGCGACTTTGTAACCATTAGATAACAGAGGGACATCGGGGAGGAAAAAGGGACATCGGGGACGAAAGCCCTTGGGAAGTATGTAATGAATCCAAAACCAAAAACATCTCCGTGCTTGTGAAATACTGCCTTAGCGCAGCAGAGAAGACCTAATACGGGGTCCTTTAAGACCCCCAAGGGCATGCACAGAAAGTTCTCCTATTGATTTCAATGGGACTGTTTTCCTGCCACTCATCGGCTGCCTCAAGCGCCAGTCAGCGTCAGGAATTGTTGGAAGAATGCTTATTAGAATACACAGAGGGTTACGGTTACTCACAAAGTACTTTAACGTAAATTCCGAGACCGGGACACTTTGTGTGATGGGTATATTTTAAAACGCGCAGGGCATAGACGTCCGTACTCACAGAGTAATTACGGTAATAATGGAATTAGGCCATTTATAAGTCTTTCTCATCTGGAATAATGTTTGGACGCCATCGCTGTTTGAAAGCGACCCTCTCACAAATACCGATGAATGTAAAATTGTTCATATTGTGCATTGTTTCATTCAAATCCCAACATTCTTATCTTGGACAGAGACCTTCGTGGTCCAAAAAATACCCCCCGGTGGGGTCCTCCTTGAAGATCAGCGTACATTTATAATGTAAGGTCGGAATAAACTCATATGGGTATTCTGTAATTTTTACTTTTCTTCAAGCGTTCACATCAGACATGGAAAATCTGTTAAAAAATATATATATATATCAAGAGAAAATATCAAGAGTCATGTAAGGAATACTTCACTAAGAGGGTGGTGGACAAGTGGAAAGGTTATCCAGCAGAAGGGGTAGAATTTAATGCAATGGGAGAATTTAAGCCGATATGAAATAGACAATGGCTGTGCTGTACTTAAGACCAGAAATGATTTAAAGTCTTACGTTGGGTAGAAAATATGTCAGACTAGATTAGCCAAATGGCTCAGATTTATGTTCTATTATATTATATTTGGGATATGGGTCTGCTTTATTTTGGTTCACATGGATATATTGTATCAGTGGCTTGTAATACAGATGTTCAGAGAGTATATTTTGAATGTTTTGTAAGCTTGTTACAATAATAATAATAATAATAGAGCTTCAGAGTACATGTCGTTCAGTACCTGATCACTAGAGGTCCTGCAAGCACCAGTAAGAGACTTCTGTATAATGTAAGGGTTTCCATGCGCATTGGATTACGTTCTCAGAAATGTTCATGTCAGTTAACAATCCAAGTCAGGGTCCTGCACATGTACACTTTGTTCACGGCAGGCTACAGTTAGTATACAGTTAGCTCTCAATAGTACCACAAGAGACACTCAGTATATTCGCTTACCCGATCATCGTCTTATGCGCCGCCATGTTGGAGTAGAACAGGGGAAGCTCCCATGGTGTCCACTAGTGGGAGATACAGGGGAGGCTTGTGCCATAATTTAAAAGCCCTGAGATGCAGAATACAGTCACTGTAGTCTTGGCGTTTTCTGTTCCTGACACCAGACTCTCTTATTTGCTCTCTGTAAGATAGCTGACTGTTCCTGACTACCTTCTCCGTGTACCCAACCCCAGCATTGGCTATCTACCTGTTCAGTGTACCTGCCTGTCATCCTGCACTACCTCTGTGTATCCGCCTATGGCTTCATCTATCTACTGGGATCTGGCCCTCTGGCAGTTATTTTCCTATCCTACAACTCCCTTTGACTCTACCTGAGCCTCCATACTATTGGAATCATCAAAGTTGGAATCTTAAATTGAATCCCTTGAAGCTACCAAATGTTGCCCCCCCCCCCAAAAAATGTACCAACTTCATCTAAAGACACCATTTTCTTTTGGACTGGTACGGCTATAATGTACAAAGCACTTGCCATGCCTGCTCCTATCTACATCTCTGCTCTTGTCTCCAGACACTTCCTTATGGTTCTTCTGCATTTTTAATGCTTTTCCTCTAATTACCTCCCTCCAGCATGGTCCATATTCTACCTAGTTCACCTCCACCTACTGAGAAAAGTCTGTCAGCCCAAGTTGTGTTACAATAATCCACCCATAATTGCTTAATTACTGCGGCTTCCCCAGCCTCGAAGCCATCTCCGTGGCCTGAATACTCTACGCTATCATTCGCTGTTCTACAATGCGACTGTGCGCCTTCAGTTGTCCGGTCCCTACTGATTCTGTTCTGGTGGATAAATCATTGGAAAGCATCTTCTCTCGCAGTACGTTTTCCTTTTTGACCCACGGGAGTCCAGCATGGCGTCGTCACCGATCAAACTTAAGGTCTGATGCTGGTGCGGCCGTGTTAGGAATGTACACTCAGCACTCAGTTGTTCTACACTTTGGATTCACTCCCAAAACTGTCGAAGAGATAAGGTCCCTGTTATAGGTCAGCTTTCAGAAGCCCTTCAAGTCATGGAAAAACAATAGGACCGTCACAACAATGCCAGCAGTTTGCACGGGCCGGATTTTATGGAGTGTAATCCCTGGAGATAGAATCCACATAGGTATCTTATGAGCACCATGGACACATCGCCGAAGGAGATTTAGGGATTGGTAGATACAGAGGCCAACTGGTGAGACACGGCAGCTGACTGGCTGAGAGGGAGAGAATAACCGGCATAGGTCACTTATTAGAATATATTTTTTTTTACCTAAATGCACTGGAAAGTATAGGTTGAGAAGGAGTTTTTGATGTTTGTATTGCGACCCCCTGATTCGAGCTACCTGCGCGGGTTGCGTTTAAATATAAAGGTTATCCACTTCGGAACGGGCTCATATTTTGCGGGTACAAAAACCAGCATTAAAAGTTGGGTCAATAGAATATGTGAATATTACTGTTAGAAATTATATCCAGAAAAGGATTTGTGGTCCGATTAAAGCTGCCTTGCCAAAATGAGCACAGATACTGCAAGTGACGGTGTGTGTTTTTGAATGTATAACATAGTGTAATTGCGTGTGTATGTATATTTATATGCATGTGTGTATGATAATGGGAATGTTACACGTGTGTATACACATCTACCAGAACATGTCCCAGGCTACCATGGTGCCCACACGGGAAAAATCCTCTATGTTCACCAAGCATCTGATTTTCTTTTCCAATATAGAAGGGTTTAACTTTGCCCGTTTGTATGTCTGCCACATAGTCCAGGATCTGGAAGAACATGAAGGGATGATATATGATCTGGCGCATTGTCATCAGCATGCATTGTGTTAGTATAATAGGCACCTCTCTGTAAAGGGTAAGCCGTAATGTCATGTTCTGAATGACTTGCATAGTCTGCTCAATTAGTGCCTCTCCAAACATCTCAAGTCTTCAGGTTTCCCCTGGAGAGTCTCCATGATCAATGAAGTTTTGTCAGAGGGATCTGCATATCTTTTTTATATTCTTTTTTTTTTTTGTAGAATATTTTTAAGACCAGTTGTGAGAAGGGGATTTGCCCTCAGCTACACACTGTCAGGAACCTGGGTCCATACGGACGACCGTAACGACCCAGTGCGCCCATAGATGGAGTTCAGGAGTTCAGTATGCAGTAGCGGAGTCTCAGGACAGAGCAGAACGAAACTTGGCTGGATGTGGAAATCCGAACTAAACTTGGATCTGACCAAACGAACAGAACTTGGAGATATCCTGCAGGCACCCTGGAGCAGGCATGAAACATCACACAGGACTCGTGCGGGATGCTGCAGGCTGGGAGTATGGAAGCTAAGCAGAGAATAAACAAATGTAGCAAGCAAGGCAGACAGAGCAAAGGACAGGGAGACCGAGCAAAGAACATAACCATACAAGACATACATGATGCAGGGCACAACAAGGGACAGGGAACAGGGCAAGGAACACAGGGGAAGGAGTGAGGAGCCGGAATCCTTGGACGCTTCTCCTTTAAGCAAGGATAGGACATATTAACTGGGACATGGGGAGAGGAACCAGAATCCTCAGATGATACAGGGAAGAAGGGCAAAGGTACATAAGAGACAGACGCACATGGATACAGGAACTAGCCTAGGACTAAACAATAACAATTGGAGATTCCATCACATCTTATGGCCATAGTATGCTTAGCCCACCACTACGCCAAAGTACTCCAATGACGGTGGGTCCTAACGCTAATCCCTGCTGACAATGGTATGAAACAAACCAAACGTAATCCAAACACATGGCACTGAGACATACCTTTAGACTGCAGACTAAGACAAACAGAACACATGGGAGGGGCGCACCTTATAAAGGAAACAGAGCTGAAGCAGAAGCAAGGAATGGGAGATCAGAACAGACACACACACACTTCTTTTTCATGGTGTTCAGTTATGAAATGTATGGTGGTTATAGAAGGTCACCTCTCTGCATGACCGGACAAGCCATCTCTCAATAAAAAAACACTTGAATTATCCCCCATAAGCATCATAAACGATACATAGAAATGGATGGGGTTAAAATTCACCTGAAGTTTATGTTGCCGGCGAACTTCCCAAAGACAAGTCTTTTGAAGCCGCATCCTAGCTAGTGGTGGCCATCATCCCTAACGTATTGAATCTACCTTGGCAGGGTTCAGACGTTAAATGACCCGATTGAATTTAGTTCACATATTATCGGTAGGTTGCTAAATTTTATTCAAAGGTTTTCTAGTCATCCATACCGCTTGGATTTGAGAGAATTGTGGGCTGGCATTTATGGTAGCCTAGAACAATAGAATTATCTAAGTGAAGTATATTAAATTTGCGAGTGGTGGCTTGTTGAAAATGGCAACCTGGATAGCACAGCATGGACTGAAGCCAAGGAGAGGATAAAGGGTCAACGGGATAAACTGATAGGGGACAGGGGGGCTGTTGTGGTATTTGGGAAACGGAGACAGTCATAGTGATATGGGATTTGAGGGATCTTACGATAAAACTGGAGAGATATCATGACAACTGGATGGGTTAAGGGCTGAAAAACCCCCTTTGCTGTCTTTCTGCTCCATGTTTTTACGTTCTAGGAAAATAAACACTGCTAGAATCTCCTTGCCTTCTTAGTGATCCATTAAGTGACCTGGTGAAACATTAGAGCAGTATAGGTGGTTGGGTTCAGTAATAAAGCCAGTGGCATTCAACCCCTGGCACCATGATGATCTGATGAAGATGCTCATGGGCCAATCTTAGAAAAATGAAAGAAGCCAAGGACCTGCACAGTTGTACTTCGATGGTGTGGATCTTGTATGAATACAAGAGTCTTAACCCAGAAGAGGCTTTATGAAAACGTATGCCATGTCTCACAAATGCTATAGAAATGTATGTATTGAGGGAGACGGGTGTTGGATGTGTAATTTTGTCAGGGCTCAACTAAGACCTACTTTATAACCTATTGATAGTTATGTAATTCTGTGTAATTTATGCAAAAAATATTTTAAAAAAAAAAACAGAAATGGGCAACTAGCACCCCAACTGGGACACAACTAGACCCTGTGGTCGGCTTGTTGATGTGTGTATTGAAAGTCTTCTCATGAGTCCATATAGGTTCTCCTGAGGTCCAAAACACCAGATAACGTTGGCTATTAGCCCTGCTGATCTTACTAGCTTAATACATACAGATTGTGAGGTCATCCACAGCCCCTAAAGAAAAATCCTATCAATACAAAAGAGGTACTTTTGGGATAAGTTAAATACCAAAAAAACTCCACAGTAATAGAAAACAGGACATGAGCAGCATATACCCGTTGCGGGACGATGACATCACGGTAATGCTATTAACCCGGCTTTGATCCGATCAGCTTTTCTGTGCAGCGATTCTTTGCTTTATCAAAGAGATTCTATTTGAAGCCGAGGGAACAATTGAAGATTGAGCGAGGATTTATAAATAGGCATCCAGTTGGTCCTGTCTGTATCTAGGAACAATGCTATTGTCTATTATCAGTTTATGAGCCCCGGGGCCTTAATAAATCTACCGGTTAAATCATCACTATTAATAAATGGATCACTTTACACTCAGTGAGTTAACCTATGTGCATGTCTTATATACTTTTCGCACACCAGTAAGGAATAATACATTATGATGATGGACAATACCATTTCTAATCATTATTAAAACATAAACGTATTGTGTTTAATATTTTATTATTATTGCACATTGCACTGTATGTGTGGCTTATATACTGGGTTAAGTCACATCACAAAAAAATCATTGTCAAGAACAATAGAAAGTAGACGTGTTCAAATGGGTCAAAAAAGGATTTGGACAAAAAGTCATTTTTGACCCATTCATTTCGGACAACGAATACGGTTTTGTTCTATGCAGGGTTATATGAATTATAGAGCTCGCCCTGTGTTTTTTATACAGGTATATAGTTCTCTAGTGGAAACATAAGTCAACCGTCAGTGGAACTTCTACGTAAATTCAGGTAGGTGTGATTATGATGCGCATACCTGGGAACTCTCCGGGTTTGCCTGGAAATAGCCGGGTGAAGCACCGAATCCTCCGGGTCGCGGGAGCGGCGTCTTGCCGCCAACGTCAGTGGGCAGTCCTGGCCGCGTTCCGCAAGGGAAGGCACCGGGTAGCCGGAGCCCAGACGTTCCCAGGTATAATGATGGGGATTTCTAAAAGCTATTCTGCAGCTGTGACACTATGTTTCTCTGTCTGTAGATACTTTAAAGCACCAGTAAGACTACACTATATGGACAAAAGTAATCGGACGCCTGCCCATTACACCAACAGGGACTTTGGTTTTTTTAAGCTTTGACTTTTAAGACCCCTAAAAGTCCCATCTTCAGATATATTTTTCCTTGTTACATCTGAAGGTGGGACTTCTGAGGTCTTGAAAAATTGTTTACCTATCTCTACCTCTATTGTTATGTTGACCGATTCAAAGGTAACACAAAGCGCTATCGAGTTTGTCTTTGTAAGCAATACAGCAATATTTATTATTTCAGCAGAAAAGCTCCAGATTTAAGATATCACTCAAAAATGCAAATTGTTCCACTAAAAGATATTTATTATATTTAAAAATTCAACTAATAGATCTCCCTCCGCATGCTGTGTAAAGTAATCACCCAATGACAGTCCATGCATTCTATTAATATGTTTCGGCATGTCTGAGTCTATTTTAAATTAATCTGAAGAAAAACAGACCTAAATCATGTGGATTAGCGAAAACATTTTGGTTGTGCTCCTCTGCCGCACAATGAGCAGCACCTCCGTACGCGGCCAGCTCGTGGCATCTCACGCATGCTAATCTACGACAACTGAATCTTTTGTACCGACGCATCCAGTGGCCGGTGGAATCCCGGCATGTGCCGCCGTTTGTCAAAATAACTGTTGGGAGACGGCTGGGGATTTGGCTGTTCTATCGCTGCCTCGGAAGACTTTAAGTTGACCTGATGTCAAGTCATATGTTCGTATGACCAAGGAGTAAAGGATTAGTTCAGGGGTATTGGAGTGCCTTTGAAGTGATGATAAGCTCTATTGGAAACCAAGTGTCAGCAATTTACCTCCGCAGACTTAAATTAGATTGCCAGCTATGTGTCTATCGCAGCCTCTATTTTTCCTACTTGCAGGGGAAACGGATCTTCACTTGTCGCTTATTGAGAAGCCATGGTAGCCATGCAAAGAAAAGTTATTCCGTCTTTGAACTTGGATGTAGAAGATGTCTAATGGCAAAGACCAGTAAGACCATCTCTGATGGCCGGGCAAACATCTCCGTTTAACCGATTGTAACTTCTGGCCAACATTTTCAGAATTGAATCTGTTTTTTCCTGTTTCTGATGTCTCCTTAAATGGTCTTTTTCCTGGTCTACTCCCTGGATGGCCAGATTCTGTTCCTTATGTGACGAATCCTTTATGGGGTTCTTGCAGTTGGTGGTGTAGGCTGCCTCTGTCACTTTGTGGCAAGTGATTTTTGTTGTGAGAGTCCGTTTCCACGTCATGGTACAAGTGTACATTTCTTTAATTTGTTCTTCTATTGTACTACACTATATGGCCAAAAATATTGGGACACTTGACCGTAACGCCAATAGGACTTTTATGACATTCTGGGGCGTACCTAGAGTATTTGGCACTCGGGGCACAAAAGATGTTGGCAAGAATTTCACAAACTTGTAAACTGTATTGTTAGGGATATGTCAACTGAAAAATACTAGCCAACGGCCGCGTAGACATCTGATCGGTCTGCCCACCGGGCACCCCCTGACTAGTGGCACCTGGAGCAGATCATCTCCCTTAGGTACACTACTAATGGGGTCAGTGTATATAGTGTGTGTGTGTGTATATATATATATATATATATATATATATATATATATAATTTATAATTAGGCTACCCTTAAATTTTTTGGTATATAATAATATCTTTTCATTTTATTTTGTATTTTAAGTCTGCAATGTAAAATCACATACACATTATATGATACATATTCCATACCATCCAGAAGCAGCTGAGCTATACCCACAGGTCTTCGCATGTACGATGAGATCAGGAAGGGTTAAACATGTTCGCCTTCTTCAAAGGAAGTCAAAGGGAGCAACAGAGAAGTACCGCCAGGAATGTAGAGATTACATTTCTAATTAAGAACCACAGCGGTTCCCCCTAGACCCTTACGCTAGAGGGACGTATACGTTGAGTTTCATCATAAGGAAATTCTGAGCTACACATTGTAGGCTGCATGCAATGAAATAAACGCTATTTCTAAGGCTAGTAATACATTCATTACCATGGTAACACATGTAAAAATATATATGGTGAGAGCGTCAGAATTTCTTAGACAAGTATCTTCATAGCTCCTTTAATAAAAAAAGATTAATTAACAGTGAGGTTGGTCATATCTTGAAAAAAAACCCTAAATTAAAACAAAACTGTGGGAACGCCCAGAGAGAAATATCTAAAGCAAATACACTTAACCAAAAATTATGACTTTATATATATATATATATATGCATGCCTATCCCATGCATTTAATGCAACACACTCACTCATGCTAACATCATACACACATTTTAACAGCAATCACTAACGCCAAATATTAATAAACACACACACTCACTCTAAGACCATCCACTTACACATGCATATACACACTCACTCCAAGACCATCCACTTACACATACATATACACACTCACTCCGAGACCATCCACTTACACATAACATATACACACTCACTCGAGGACCATTACCACATATACACACTCACTACATACTACACACTCACTCAGGGACCATCCACTTAACATACATATACACATACATATACACATACATCACACTCCGAGCCATCCACTTACACATACATTATACACACTCACGCAAGACCATCCACTTACACATAACATATACACACCTCACTCCAAGACCATCCACTTACACATACATATACACACGCCAAGACCACAACTTACACATACATATACACACTCACGCCAGACCATCCACTAGACCATCACTTACACATACATATACACACTACTCCAAATCATACACACTCACTCCAAGACCATCCACTTACAATACATATACACACGCCAAGACCATCCACTTACACATACATATACACACTCACTCTACACACTAAGACAAGACCAAGATAGTAGATGGGCCAGATGGTTCTTATCTTCCATCAGTTCTATATTTCTAAATATCTTCTACTGAGTGTAGACTTTCAACAAGTTTTAGTCGTCATAAAAAGAATGATGTAAAGAAAGAAGTCATTGAAAAGAGAAAGTTAGTTAATAAATAATATCATCTCATAACCCTCCTTTATCATCTCATAACCCTCCTGGTAGGAGCTTGGAAAAACTACTTTTTGTATAAAAAAATTAAAATAGCGTTGTGGTCCATATCCAGAATTTCAGATCAAAAAAAAGTAGAGATTTTTCACTGTAGAATAGAACGAGGGCATTGGCCCACCTTCTGCTGAAACTATGGGTTTTATTTATTAAAAAGTCAGTCCTAGGTTAGTAGAAATAATTTCATGTCTCCAACTTAACCATGGAGCATAAGGGGCATTCCTGGAAGTTCCCCTACAAGAGGGGCCAAACTGATCGGATCTGATTATTACATTGTGAACTCATAGACTATGGTATATATCTAATGATCACACAGTATGTATGTAATATGCAGTTATTCCACACAATAGCCGTGTACACGTTTAACAGTGATGTATGCAGAGTCGCATGTTATAGTAAACCCCGCATTATCACACTATATACTGTACATATGATATGCATGTTCAATACACATGATTTGTACATAAATACAGGCACTTTGAGGCACATCGTACGTGTGTACTGTATATATATATGTTCTGTATATATCTGTATCCCTGCCCGCTGGTCTCTAATTCTTTCTCTTGCTGTAAAGTCCCCCCCCTCCCCAGACAATTTGAGAGGTAAAAATAACCTCCCTGTTAAGCGATAAGGTTGGGAGTTTGCCTTTTGTGTCGGTCTGAGCCGAGGGGCCAATGAAGCTGTATGGATCTGACACATGGGAATTTCTGACATATCTGCCCTCTACCGTGACCTTCAGCTACACAATAAAAAGAGGCTTCTGTGTATCCCACCCGCAGCCTCTCGGTCCTGTAGCCAAGGTTGGTAACGGAGTGTTTGTATGCTACTTACTAACCGCTTTCTGCCCCGTCTGCGCTGTATCACACGGTGTCGTGGCTATACCGGTGACACTAGATATATAATATATAATATAGATTATAATATACTAACTAACTTCACTCACTGGCCTTTGCTGAGTCGGTTGTCTATACGCAGGACAATGAATCACTTTAGAAAAGCTTTTATTTATGATGATTCTGTCTGTATTCTTGATAGTCTTTGTTGCTGAATGTATTATTCTGTAATAATAATTTAAGACGTTTCCAAACTAATGGAATTATTTACTTTTGTGATGTAGAGCAAGTTTTGATATGGTGTTGAATGCATAAACTTTTATCTACTTTTGCTGCACTTGTTACGGTAACTCTGTATTTTAGGCTTTAGAGTTTCTTTAATAAGCTTATAATCTGTTTAACCTCCTTTAGAACTATTCATGTTCTATATAATGCCTATTACTTCATATGACCTTTACACATAAACTGTTCCATTACGCTCTATAGTTCTGCCCAGGTGAGGGCTGGCAATTTCTGACTTGGTGGGCGAGTAAATGCAAGTAAAACACACACTTACATACTCATGCTAACACCCATAAATTCCTGCACACACATGCTCACATATAAACACATATCCACATTCATTCTCACACATATACATGCTTACACACTCATACACAATAATGCTCACACACTTACATACTCATGCTAACACCCATAAATTCCTGCACACACATGCTCACATATAAACACATATCCACATTCATTCTCACACATATACATGCTTACACACTCATACAAATTAATGCTCACACACACACTTACACACTCATGCTAACAACACCCATAAATTCCTGCACACACATGCTCACATATAAACACATATCCACATTCATTCTCACACACATATACATGCTTACATACTCATATAAAATAATGCTTACACACACACTTACACACTCATGCTAATAACACCCATAAATTCTTGCACACACATGCTCACAAAACACATATCCACATTCATTCTTACACACATACATGCTATACACAGTAATGATCAGACACTCAATAGCCCCCATGGCCCCGGGCCGTGGGGGTCGCTCTTTATTCTGCGTATTGCTTCATGTAAGACCCCTATAATCCCTCGTATGGCTTCATATAAACCCTTTCCCCCAAAATTCTTACAATTGGTTGTCCCAGTGTACAGCGCTGCGGAATATGATGGCACTATATAAATCAATAAATAACAAAAATGTTTTAAAAAACTCATTGTATCTCCTCCTTTTGCCCCACTTTGCCGAATCTTATTACTCACAGCCACATCGAAGTTAATGGCAGATAAGAACGGTTCGGCCCGTCTAGTCTTGCCCGCTTTTCCTGATGTAAAAACTCAGACCTCACTCAATGCTTGGTCTTCCAGGATAACCATATGCCAATCACGTGCACAATGCCCTATTCCCCCTCTGAATTTTTTCTGTAAAGCTTTTGCTGGCAGGCTCTTCCATGTATCTACCACCCTCCTGCCACATCAAACTAATTCTAAATGCTGTGTATATATTGTTATTATTTATTGATTTACATAGTGCCATCATATTTTGTAGCGCTGTACAATGAGTACTTCAGGAAACAAAAAGTATGGAGGGACCACCGCAAACAAACTTATTTAGAGATTGGTTTTATACATTTCCACTTCTCATAAAGATGCATCACATTATTTTTATTATTATTATTACTATTAATGCATATTTTACAGTATTTTATGTTAACATTGTATAGTGCTTTCTCAGGCTTTCGTTGGTTATACTATAACTTCTGAAGCGTCTGTGTATAATATGCAAGCAACTTCCATGTAGGATAAGTAGGAACAGTTTTAATTTATTTATGTCATATATATATATATAAAAAACAGTTAAATAATATCTTTTGTCCTAAAATAGGAAAAAAGAGTGTTTTTTTATATGCACTTACTTTCCTAAACCATGCAAAAAAGTTCGCTTTTTACATGAAAACTATACTGGATTGTTAGATTAATAACGTACCGCGTCTGCAGTCTCATCAGAACCCCCTGGTTATGATTATTAATTATTAAGTAAGGATCGGCCTGAGGTTAAACTCATTGTTTACGTCCACTACAAATGTCTCCCCATTCCTACCCTGACCTTGTACTCTCCGTGGAAGCCGAGACACCGCGTGGGACGTCGCTTCATAGAGCAGATGTCAGTAGCCTTCGTCCGAGTAACGTTCATCGTAACAATACAGACTCAATGTTCTTTCTTCCGCTCCTAGAGGTTCTTCTATCATCGCAATAATTATTAAATAACAAGTCTGGGTTTTTTTTAGTGGCATACATTGGAGATTTTTTGAAATTACATTTATTACAGAAACTGGACTTTGTTGTTTTATTTCTCAAGTAACCAAATCCTGAGATGTGTTGCCCATACAAAGTTTTTTGCAAATGTAGTATAATGACTCCGTCCTGACCCCTTTCCTCGTGCAGCTTCCTTCGTATTGCTTTATTTTAACCTGTTTTGTGTATCTTTGGCTTTTTAGGGGTCAGGAGCGTCTTGGGGAGTCTTGCTGCTGGTCTAGGTTTTTATTCAGCAATCACCATGTCTTCCCTCCTTGATATGTCCGAGTTTGGAGAGGCAGCGGATTACCTGCGGAAGAGCGACAATGAGCTTATGAAGCTGCAGACCATTCCGTTTGATGGTAAGCCGGTCCGCTTCATGGCGTCTTCTTTCTGTTCTATGGAGATGCAAGAGATGTTCTCTACTCGTCTGCATATAATGTCTTAATATAAAGTTCTCATAAAGTCATTTTCCAGCAATGTAATTTAATATAGCTACATTTTCATTACTATGTATTTCTGCTCTTTTATTTATATATTTACTTATTTTAATTTTTGGATTTCTTTAATAATGCCCACTATTAGTCTAGTAAATGCTATCTTTCCTTCGTAAAGAATATAAATAGATGGTGATTTATTTGAAAATACACAAAATACATGAACTTTTTCTGTAACCATTAAGGTAAGAAAAAAGCCTGGATTCCGGATGACAAGGAAGCCTACATTGAAGTGGAAATCAAGGATTCCTCTGGTGGCAAAGTCACTGTGGAAACAAAAGATAAAAGGGTAACGATTATCACGATTATCACGCGCGTTTCCCATTCATAATCCACTTAAAGTGTCCTTTATTAACGCTGATGATTCATTTTTGTTAATTAATTAGTCCTGATAGATTTATCTAGAATGACTATTACTTCCATCAGAGCCCTATGTATTTCACTATCCTACGCTGTGTTGTCCTTCAAAAGGAATCAAAAGCAGAGAGGAAGGAAAATACCCTTGTGCTGTAAACTGTTAAATAACGTCCAGCCGACACGCTCTGCCCGTGGAATGCGTTCAAGAAGAAAACAGTGTCTGCTGGGCTCCTAAATACAGCCGGCAGCTGCCTGATGCCATTCTGAAGCCTACTATTAATGTCGGCATTTTTCCTTTAGCACATTCTTGCTGTACAAAGTGTTTGGCCTGTAAACCTACTTTGGTTGTTTTGTGATAGTAAATCCCTGACCCTGAGTAAGTCCTGCATTCCGAGCGCTGAGAGCCGACTCACAGGTGGCAGCGTTTGCACAACATCTTCTTCTAATAGCTCGTATATCGTCTTGTGGGATTAAACTGCAATAGTGGTGCCCCTTGTGTGTTAATAACTGCCGGGGTGCTAGAGAGTAGGTGTACGGCGCTAGAGAGTAGGTGTACGGCGCTAGAGAGTAGGTGTACGGTGTAGAGA
>VKOC01000010.1:9569854-9583871 GCA_009364415.1 Spea multiplicata
CCTTTGCCCCTCTAGTTTATGCTTGTGTCCTCTTGTTGCGGTTTTATTTCTCCTTTTAAATAAACTTTCTTCCTTTACTTCGTTGATTCCCTTTAAGTATTTAAATGTTTCTATCATATCCCCCTGTCCCGTCTTTTTTCCAGGCAATATAGGTTAAGATCCTTTAACCTGTCCTGGTAAGGTTTATTTTGTAATCCATAAACCATTTTAGTAGCCCTTCTCTGCACTTTCTCCAACATATCTATATCCTTCTGGAGATATGGTCTCCAGTACTGTACACAATACTCCAAGTGAGGTCTCACCAGTGATCTGTACAGCGGCATGAGCACTTCCCTCTTCCTACTGCTATAATATATATATACATACACACACATACATACACTAAATGAATGTAAGTATTTCAGTAATGCATTGCACATGGCGCCAATGGCTTTAGTAGCTTTATTATCTATACATCTGCTGACAAACCATTTTAGCACAAAATATTCTTTAAATTGAGCCTATAACATTCATTGATTAAAATGTGCCAGATTTGTTGCGGGTACTAATTTTTGACTGCCCCCCCTTTGATAATTTTATGTGCATGATGTCATGCTTTGAACAAAGCATTACATTCTTCAATACGTCTTTAAATGTTATGGCTCTGTACAAATCCTCTGAATATGAAACGGTACCATCTTCTATGACATATTTAAGCAAAAATACATTGTAGTGTCTGAACAGAAATGTGGCGTCCCCGTAATTAGTCATTTTCTGTTGCTGTACCTTAGTGGCTGCCCAGTCGATCCATCCTTTGGAGCACGGATCAACATTGATTAGTACCAGCCCCTCGACCAAGTCTGGATAATTCAGCTGGAAAAGGGGGAGAAAAATAAGTCATTTTTTGGACGGCACTGTTAGCTGAAGGTCGTGAGATTTCTTTGAGGCGCTTTCGACAAGTATTGTGGGGATCTTTTCGGCGATGTCATTTGGGTTAATTTAGTTAATAGACTATTTTATATTCAGGAAGAGAACTCACTGCAAACTTGGACAGCACGTAGGCGCCGGCTCCAACACCAATTCCAATGATGCTTTTTATGCTGAAACAGAGCAGAGCATTTCATTGTAAATAAGTACAATTAGTCGCGTTTTTTTGTGTGGATGCATGACATCGTTCCAACGTCTACATACTTAGGCGCAGGATCTCGCTTTCCTTATTTTAAGAGACAGTGAGCGTGTTTTGCACAAGACGTAGAATGTAACTGCGACTTCATCCTTAAACATGGCAAGCGTATTATACATAGTTATGGGCAGACTAGATGGACGGAATGGCTCTTGTACCGTATTTATCATTTAATTGCAGAAAAATAAATCTATACAGGTACGCATGGCACTGGAATTTACAAACCAATAAAATCTTGACAGGTACGTACCTTAAGTGCGTTAAAACGGCAGACATCATTTCAGCCAGTTCGTCCATTGTAGGGTATTGATACCTGTACGATAAAGAAAAAAAAAACGAACCGATGAATACACTTCCCTCTCCTATCGCTCAGGAGCATCAAAGCAGAGTAAAATTCATACTGGATTTTGAGAAATTCTTATGCTGCAAATATGGAACCCAAATGAAAAAGTATCGCTGCTCCAAGAGATACCCTTCGGTATTTTATTCCAAGCACAGAAGCAACAGGTAGACAATCTTCCATTGGCAAAAAATATACATCAACTTAACACAGTTCCTGCTTTCTAGTTAGATTTATTACGCCGCGTGACGTTCTAACTTACCCAGATGGAAATGACGGGGCTCCCTCCTGCTGCCCGGGGGCATCGACATGGCACACCGCAAAATGCTGGGTGATTTCATGCATATCTTCAAAGTTAAAGAACGTATTGAAGCAAGATTTGTCTGCGTAGGGAAAGGGAGAGAATAAGAAATATCTTATATCGGTGTATGGAATAGTCTCCATTATGGTGGGGTAGCTTTGTGAAGGTACTGGAAGAAGAACCAGCCAGCCACTATTCCCCTGCCAGAGAAAGAGGGTTTTATCCAAAGGCTGAATTGTGAAACCCAGAGAGTTCCCAGCTATCACTGCAAGTAGAGATTTTATATAGAATTCAACACAAGATTATTCCTAGTATAGACTTTTACAGGTCGCAGGGTTGCGACAGACAGTTGGGTTGCCAGATATTATGGGCCATACGCATCAGTTTTTTGCAGTAGTCGACCACTTTTAATATGTATCTCCCAGCATTCTCTCTCATCACAAGATCACGTATCAGACAGCTTTCCTAGAAAGGGAACTACTTACGGTTCAGACCAATGTCATGGTAAGTGAGAATCACCGGTCTGTTCCCCTTCGGGTTTCCACGCATAGTGATGTGCAGAACGCCATGAGCGGTTTCAATATTGTGTTCCTGTAGTAAGTTATAGAGTAAATTTAAAAAATTCACACACTTCTATATACATACAAATACTAATCGCTCACTAACCGATGGGGCTTATGAATGAAACATCACACAAATACCTATACTACAAAACACAGGTGTGGAACTGTAAAATCTCCAGACTGAAATGAAATCCAAATAAATTGGTACAAAGTATCTTAACAAATGAAATGCCAAAAGAGGTGTACGGTGTGTATACACCAATAGATCATAAACATACAGCAATATATTTAACTATAGTATGTGAAACGCTCCACTATGCGTCAAAAAGTTTCAAAAAGATATACAGAGTGAGGCAGAATCACTGAAATATTTCACCAATTGTGCACCACTGATTGTAGATTTGTTAACAAAAACTGTCACCCAGTCCAGAATCAGATCTGCAGAATAATGATCTAAAGATTTATAAAACACCCCCAAAAAAACAGACATTTTGCAGTCGGAAGACATGCACAACAATCAAAAACAGAAAAACAAAAACAAACCAAACAAACAAAACTAAAACTCTTCTAAATTCAAAACATAAACACGTAAGATATTTCTTTATTTTTCAAGGCATTATGTCATAGGATGCTGTTAAGGTGGCAGGAATTCTGCAGATTACATTTATATATCGCCAGCAGATTCCACACGGAAAGAAACCTCGGTAATTGTCAGCCAATAGATTAGAATCCTAAACTACAAAGAGAATGGAAAAAAAAACACAACTTACCCAGGATATTAAAGAAAAAGTTATGTGATCGACAAACAAGGAATCCATTAAGAATAATCAACACCACAAAGAAACCTGACCATTGACTGCTAACAAAAACAAGGTAGTAAACAAGGTAGTAAACAAGCTAATCTGGATCAGTCTCACTAATGGGATTAGAAAGGGCGAGCGGTCAGAAGAAATAACAGATACAGAAACCGTACGGAGCCTTAGAAACAGTCGAAAAGGGTAACTAGGTCAACAGCATTTTAATAAAGGTGTCGCAATCACGGCTAATAGTCTTAAAGTAATATTTAAATATTACTTTGTTTTTTAGCCATTGTTTCCGCTATTAATTATTAATTTGATGAGTTACAGCTCCTAAAGCAATTAAAACACACTTAAGGATTATTTTCACTTGTCATTGTCTGCCAGGGAGTCCCACGCAATAACGTAACGGATCATTACCTGGCCATCAAAGTCTTCAAAGCTTTGACCGGTACTCTAAAGAGAAATAGAAAAAAAATAAAAAAAGCATTTTATTTACGTTTAAAAACATGAAAGGTTAACGGCAGATTACGTAAAGATACAAAAGAATACTGCAGCAAGAGTCACGTTAATGGTTAAAAACGGTTGGATCCGGCATCGGCTTCTGGTGTTATTTTTACGCTTCTTTTAATTTAATGGGTTGAAGAGACACCTTCTTGGCTCGTGTTCTTATGGCGCAGACGTCTTTGCACCGAACAATCAACTCGTTCTAAGTGATAATATATGCATTTAGCTATTTAAATTGCTTTTCAAAACCTGCCCCAGTTTCCATTATCGCTGCAGAGGTATCTACGCTCAATGGGAAATTTAGAGAAGACCTTATGGTCGGGTTTTAAATCTTCAGTATAATCTTGTGCTAAAAAAAAAGGCGCAGTCACCTATGCGGCAGGAATGCAGAACATCCAGAACTACATAATAAATTGCGAGTCACCTTTAGGAGAAGCTGCAGCTCTACAGCTGCAGTTCACAGCCTTCTCCATGGCCACATTTCGTTCACGTTACTTTGGCAGCAAAGCACTAGCACTCAAACCATTTCCGCCATAGTCACCACACTGAGCTAATGCTTTATGGCAACGCTAATGAAGTCCCTTCCTACATAGACATTCACTTTCCTGACTGAGTGATTAATAGAGTTGTTGTTGTTTTGCTCCCCTGGGCAGAATGATAAGGAGTCAGGGGGCTTGTGTACTGGATTGGGCTGCGATAACCGAGCGAGAACACACATAAAAGGCCATTGTGTAGCTGCCTGAAAACATTAAAAAAAAACACTAAATAAATGGTGGGAATTCCCACCGAGAAATGTGAAAAACAGCAAGCAGCGCAGAGCTTTCATCAGTTTGACTGCCAAGCAGGTTCAGCCAGACACCATCTCTGCTGGGAGTCCGCCTTGGACACGAGG
This sequence comes from Spea multiplicata, assembly GCA_009364415.1. Classification (NCBI taxonomy): domain Eukaryota; kingdom Metazoa; phylum Chordata; class Amphibia; order Anura; family Pelobatidae; genus Spea; species Spea multiplicata. The sequence goes on from VKOC01000010.1 coordinate 9,574,417, forward strand.
TACTGCCTGTACCGTTCTGTTCCCACCACATGCCAGCTCCCTAAATAATCACCTCCAGAAAGGAGGAAAGATCACAAACCAATACTAAACCCAGCCTTCAAAGTATATTTTCTCCATTCCCAAAATATATGTTTTTTAGGGTCAAGAAAAGTATGGGATAAAAATTGAAAATAGACTAAAAATGGCATAGATCTCAAACTATGGGTGTTTAAGACATCTTCATATAGGATACGATTTATTGTCACTTAAAATGCACTGTCCTACTATACGGCGGTATTACAGACGCCTGAATTATATCGCGTAGGCTTAAGCTGGCTTCAGTAGAGAACTTGCTGGCACCGAAGACTTGGACAAAGGGTCAGCAAAGCCGAGGATCTCAGCGGCTCTGCATAGCACTGAGACCGGGGGCCGCTCATCGAGTTATATCTTCAGCAACGAGCCTTACCTTATCGTTGAGAAGAGGCTTTATTTCTGTAAGCTGGACATCCTGCAGCTCGTCCATTTTTTAAAAGGCGGTGAATAACGCGGGGCTGGAATACTGTCACGGAGAAGAGAAGGAAGAGAAAATGTATAGAAAAGGCATTGGAAGTCACGCCGTTCATTACAAAAACCAGGACCTGTTCCATGGGAGACAAATTAAAGATGCTGTTCCACCTGCACTGCTGAATTTAACACACTGGTAACTAAATGCTGTATTAGAAGCACCGTCCTAGCGGCGTTCCCAGAGAATTCTATCAGGTGCCAACGACAGACCGAGGAACGCATATAATATCTGATTAAAGGGGAAGTTCCACGGAAAAAGGAGAATTTAACATAAAACATAGTAATGCATTTGTACTTCACTTTGTTCCCAATAAACTGTCGGAATTTCCACCATCTTTGCCTTATCTCTTTGTATTTTTGATATTCTATGTCAAACTTTTCGAAGCACATTACATCAGATGGTTATTACATTAACCCCTTAATGACAAAGCCCGTACATGTACGGGCTCCAAATGCATGGTTTTCAATGGGTTTAGGGACCGCCCACTGTCGATATGGGGTTAATAAACTATAAATCTGTTTATGCGGCACACTATCTCAATGAAGTCACAAGTCAACAATCAATGGCATCACCAGGAACACCAGTCATACATCACAGCCACTTGAAATGGAATTCCATGGGATGGCATACGGGCTGAATTAGTGTGTGTGTGTGCGTGTGTGTGGCACAGGGTATGGTATCCTCGTTAGTGTGTGTGTCTGTCTGTCTGTCGGTCTGTGCCTGTTAGCAGCAAAGGGCACAGGGTATGGTATCCTCACTCATTAGTACGAGCGTTTGATCCATAGTACATATCACAAAGGTGTTAGACTATGCCCAATCCATGCGCGAACGTCCTAAACACAAAATAAGGATCACCAATTGGTTATTTATTAATAGTATCATGCTAGAACCGTGCGCTGTACAGAACAGAGCGTATAGATTCACTTTGTAGCTTAATACTTAAACCTATAGGGCACCAAGTCCCCAAGGATGGGGGAGGAACGGACATTCATGAATAATTAGTATCACCTTCACCAGAAAGCCAAGGACAGTCATAGTAAAATGCAAAGTAACTCAATAAAAAACCCTCAAGAGACTAAAGAATGCATATTAACTACACATAAACCATGCTATATACCCCCTATACGTTACTATACAGGATTATCAGCGCTACGGGCGAAAGCCGGACAAGAAAAGCACAATAATTAAAGAAAAGAATCATTAAAATAAACGCCTCAAACCACATGGGGAAACTAGACTTTATAAAAATGAGATTTCCGCTTAATATAATAATACAAGCGGCGCGCTAACTTATCTCCCGAGAAAGCGGCCCCAGCACAGACCGCCGGGGATTCTGCACTCCGGTGGCCGATGTAGCGACCTCTTACCGCCACTAGACATGGAGGGCAGTGGGGCAACTAGGCAGGGCAGTGCCCAAAAATGAAAAAAAAAAAAAAGGGGGGCAACTGAGACACCAGATCTAAATCTGCGCACAGGCGGGGACACTAAAATAAATGACTTCTCTATAGCGATAATGCACAGAACGAGGCGGCAAGTTCAACGTTAACCGAAGCCCCTTTTCAGCCTGCGCGGGAGCAGCCCACCCATTAGGAAAAAAGTAGTTATATGAAGGGAAAAAACCCTTAAAGGCTCGCTACCTCTAGCAAATGATTAAGCATCTTCTCATTGAATGAGTCAGGAGACTATAAAGGTTAATGTTTTAACTCGCTGGTCACAGAGGTCATATAAAGTGAGCCGCCATCTTTACGTTCCATAAGAACCTCTACAATGTACGAATGGGGGGGGCGCAAACGAAGATTCAGTGGGTGCATTTGTCAGCACAGGGGGCATATACCATGGGTAAGGCATTATAAGGGGGACCAACACCTCTCTTATCACTCAAAAATATCAAAACAAACGATTAGATGTAAGCATGCGCGGCGTCAACGCGAATAAAGGGGCAGAAAACCAGAAGGGGAAAAAAAATTAAAAAATACAAAAGGTCAACAATAGATAAAAAAAACCTTTTCTTGAACAGCTACGCTAATCTGAATTGGGGGGGGGTATATTTTTTCTCTCTCCATTTTTATTATATATTGAAATATTAATCCATCCACATAAACATTAAGTGCAACAAGTCATCTGCCAGAAAACGGTTTAAGAGGGAGACGTCCCAAGCCGTATCATAACCGGTCGCTGTGAAGTCGGCGGTGATTACGTTCTGGCAGAACACCGAAATCACGGGACATCATTCAACAAAACGAGGCAACTCCATTCCTTCCGATAAGAGAAACATTTTAAGAGCGCCCTGTACTGCATCTGTGACACCCATGGAGCGAGATGTCAGACCCGACAATAAATACGAATAGACGTCAACAAGCCTCGGCTGTATTTTTCCCCTCTAGTTTTTTCTTTTACGGGAGTCCCGCACCACGAATCACAATCTCTTAAACCAACAACGGGCCTCCAGTAAAACGCGGCTATGAAAGCAGCTCGCAGGCAGCATGGGATCGGGGTGGAACAAACTGGCTTTTTCTAGCCGGCTGTTTGTGTAGAACATTCGACTACTGAATGAACGTCTGGATAAAAAGTCACCGCACATCGCCAGCATTTTATTTTAGTTAGATGCAGAAATGAAATCGCCCCTAATAGGTCACGTGACGGATAAAACGGGCAAGCACTGCATTTCCCCCCCAAACCACTGAAAATGCCGTGGCTTCACATAGCTTATTTGATCCAAAATATTTTGTGACCATCTATTCTAGTTGAAGCATCAGGAGCACTTTAATTATTCCTATCATCCCCAACGGCTGTCCTCCCGTAGCAGTCCCGTGAGTAGCGCAAAGGAAGAGGGCTTCGGAGTGGAGACTTCCCAATAAGTATAACGTTGACCGTTTCTAGAAGGGTTTGCATGGACGGTCAGGCCACCTGGTTCTGTCCCCGTTAGCTGGAAGGACCATCTGGCCGTTTAGTAGGCCATCCTACAATCGTGGCAGATCTTGGCAGGGTTTAAATCCTCAGCGAGACGCTGCTCGTTTTCCTGACAGAAGGGGGGGGGGGGGCAATCAGATCGCTTGCGTCACAGGTCCGGGAAAAGGTGAAGGGGAAAAAAAGTCACGGCTTTATGACTGATCTACAGAGTACGGATTTGGCAGCCTTGTTGAATATTTAGATATTCATATACATTTATACACAAACATACACATATATTAGATGTACACCCTAAAGTATTTAAAGCTCTTGCTTTATGGCCGGTAACCGGTGAGCAGGACGGCCATTAACAAGACTACGACTCGCGATTGTCACAGCAGCAAAACATAAAGCTGCACATAATGACAAGAGATACACAACACAGCATCACAATCAGCAGGTTATTGCGCAATGTATACTACGATCTGCCTCCGGACGGGGAATATTTCACTCTCACGGATGGGTAAATAGCGGGATACTAGCCAAGTTATGTGTAACCCGTATTACTTACCTTTATCATCATCATCATCGTCATCATCATCATCATCATCATCGGAGCCTCAGACATAACGCAGAATCATAATCCATGCAACAATCTCATTCCTTTCTTTGCTTTTAAAGTTTGCTGCCCCCTATATTCTGAAAACTATGATGACATTCTCCATGCCCAATTACACCTATATATACACACATACATATATACACACATACATATATATATATATACACACCCCCAATATATAAATACACCTCCCCCATATATATATATACACCCCCAATATTATAAATACACCTCCCCATATATTATAATATATATACACACCCCCCAATATATAAATACACCCCCCCAATATATATATATACACGGTATATACACACAAATTCATATAAATGCAGAGATGGAAAAGCCTGCGGATGGGGATTTATTCGGGTTACCGGGCATTAGAGAGGCAGACACCGTGTTCTCTGCGCTCCATCCCGCCACCACAAATCCATCAATCCTCTACTCTCAGTAGACATCGCCCCGATTCATACAGCATTTATTCTCCGCACCGACACGGGTTATCCGCCGGCTGTCACCGGGCTGGGAGCAGCAGGGATGATAACCTCACTGATCAGATAGAGATTGCGCAAGCGCTGCGATCAATAACACTGCTTATCGCCTCGCCCGCACACAGCGATCACACACACTATGTAATATATATATAACGGCTGGACCCCCCCCCCCCCATCACTAAATCCCGCTTGCTCTTAGCACACAGCGCATGTACACAAACACCGCGCGCACACACCTCAATCTCGCATTGTAAATACGCACCATGCAGAGACTACACGCAACGGCAAGTCCGATTTCTCCCCCAATTCCCCCGCCACTCCCACCCACCATGCCCGTGGCTCCACCCGGTACTGCGGGGCCCCAACAACAAACCCTCTGGGTAATAACACACCAATGCTCGCTCCGGATAGCCCGCGGGTGACACCTGCGCCGATACGAGGCCTTATTGCGAGAGAAGCAGCGGTCAATGCGACGTACCCGCCTCCCGTGCGCACCGTTCTCAAGCACAGCGACCACAAGCTGACAGAACATGGAACCACAGAGAAACGCAGCGCCTCCCTCCCTGATTGCTTAAATTGAAAAGCAACGAAGACGCTTATTGGACACTCGTGACAGCTCGCCAGAGCTTAGAGAAGAAAGCGCCGATTGGCCGTTCGGACTCTCTAGTCATTTCCATGTGCTGGTTCTGTCAAAAGGCGCATTATACTGAAGAGAAGGGAGGAGAGCAAGGCGTGCGCATGCAGCAGGGTGTGTGACTGGACGCTGACCTTACACTATCACACCGGGAAAAACAGTGTCATGTGAGGCCCGCGGAAAGGCTGCTGCGCGCGTTACGGCTCTTCTACGTGTTCTCGTTGCATGGGGCAATATGGCGCACTGCCATACTTACCAACATCCAGAAACACAGCTATAAATGATGTACTTAAACATTTGCCACACCCAGTCCGAAGCTCCACCCACTCTGCCCTCCGTGCATATATTAGCCCCGCTTAGGTATTATGGCGCACATTATATCACCAAGTTCCCACTGGCACCACCACACATTGTGTGGTAGATAGATTTGCAGCGCAGCATCTATGTCAGACGGGTGGGTTTTATCACCATTACTGAGGTAATATTGAATAACAAGGAAATTAATGATATTAGAGATGCAGAGAATGAAAAAACAATAGTTATTATTATTTATTGTTTTATATAGTGCCATCAAATTCCGTAGCGCTGTACAACGGGTGGACAGGAGACAACAGGTGAGGAGGGCCCGGCTCAGACGAGCTTACTAGTTAATCAAGTTTCCTGAAACCCAGTCCTGTATTCACGTGTTGTGCTGGTCAGGGCCTGAGCCAGGGTTTTGCATGAGCTTAATGGGGCATAAAGGACAAGGGGGCCGTTAAGTAACCTTTGGCATTCTAGAGGTTGTGCACTACAATCCCCATTATGCACTGATGAGACTGGGCCGGTCTTCAGGGCCACGCTGAGGTAGCTGCAAGATTGTGATCTCCCCAACCAACCCTGCTAATCGGGCGCCCGCCGAGCAGGGCTGCCTCAGCGTGGCCCTGAATTAATGTCGAACACCGAGATATGACATCATACCCTTGCGCTCTGCATTAATAGCTGGCGCATAGTGAAATGACAGACCTCGTGTTCCCACCACAGGATGGAGGATGATGGAAGGTGAGAAAGGGGTGCAATAGTTGTGTGTGTGTATGGGCAGTGTGTGTGTGCAGTGCGTGTGTGTGTAAGAGTAGTGTAGGTGTAGCTGGTGTATATATGTGTTTAAAGAAAGGGGTATGCGAGTACAGTGTATGTGTATATGTGTGTGTATGGGCAGTTGTGTGCGTAAGGCCAATGTATGTATATATGTATGTGTGTGTAAAGGCAGTGTGTGTGGGCAGTCATGTGTAATGGCAGTGTATGTGTGTGTTTTTGGGCAGGCGTGTGTAAACAGCAGTGTGTATGGGCTGTCATGTGTAAGGGCAGTGTATGTGTATATGTGTGTTTATGGGCAGGTGTGTGTAAGGGCAGGGTATGTGTGTTTATGGGCAGGTATGTGTAAAGGCAATGTATAGGTGCAGTGTAAATTTAAAAAAACTCTCTGTAAAATAAAAATAACAGGGGGGCACAATAATAAATTCTTGCCTCTGGCTGTTCACCAGGCTCTGTCTCTGCACTTGTAAACTATAAAGAAAAGCTTTCAAGAGATTCCCCTCTCTTTCCCAGGTCTGAAGCAATACCCCAGGTAGAGAGGAACTTAGTAAACTATTTTTGCCAATTTGTGAGGGAGAAGTTGTTCCTAAACCATAAATATGGTCGTTCCATTTTGATCTTCCAGTAAAATCAAAATCTGTCTCTCTGCTGGCTATTAACATTCTGCTAGCGATAAAAATCTGCTTAGCAAGATCTTGGCTGAAGGCTAAGCCTCCATCATGGACTGAGATAATCGATCAAATTCAGTACTAATGCGACATGGAAAGTTATTTCTTTTTAATTGCCTTCAATGTTGTTCTCTTTGACAATATTTGGCGCCCATGGCATTCTTATGTAGAAACTACCAAAATGACTAGCTCAGGTCAGCTGCCTAAAGGATTTGACCCTTTTTTGTCCAATTTCTCTCTGTCCCTTTTCTCCAGGGTATATACCTCTATGTCTTGAATGGTGTGCGTACTTTTGATAGCATAATATGTTGTCAAACAGTAACAGTTGGGTTTTCTTGGTATATTCATAAGAAGTATTGATGTCTTTGTAACTGAATTATATATAATATATATATATATATATTACGTATGCTCTTTGTATATTTACACTTTGTATATTTTATACCTGAATGGATTATATAGAAATTATAATCAAGAAATCTAATATGAAATGTTTAGGTTTTTAGGTTTACAATACAATGATATCACTCTGATGTCACACTCAAAAGATCTAAAAGATATTCCAAACATCGTATATTACATGATTAAGATCTTTAAAGTTTGTTTTTTTAGATTTCATTATGATATCATAATGACAATAAAATGATACAAATAAGATGGCACAATCGAAAGAAATTTTGAAGATTCCACAAATCTAATATGACATGTTTAGTTTCTTTAGATATGTTTTGTTGATTCCATTATGATGTCATCATGTTAATACAAAGACAGCACCATGATATCACGATGGAAAGAACCCAGTGGGGCTTTTGTAATTTAAAGGATTATCTGGACACCATTAAAGAAGCCCCCGTGTGGCAGGTGGGGCTGCTCAATCCTAATGATGCTGTGGTAATCATGTCATGATGAAGGCATAACGTCAAGTTAATATCATAATGAAACAATCAAAACAAGATTTGTAAAGATCTTTTACATCATATTAAAGACCTTTTAAGACGTTCTGACAATGCCATGACAATGTAGTAATAATATCATGATGAAGTCATAAAAGATCAGAATAAGTCAAACATAGTATATTTTTTTTAACATCTTTTAAGATGTTTTTAGGATCCTGTAATCAAGTGGTAATAATGAGGTTGTCATAATGAAGAGAGTAAAACAAAATGAATGATGCCATGATGATACCGTTATGATGTGGTAATTATATCATGATAATGTCATAATGAAAAGATTAAGAAAAGATACGATTAAAAAAAGATCACCATATTTAAGAATATGTAAGAGTTTTTAATGATGTCATTAAAGATAAAACAAGATTAAGAAAGATAATTTAAAGAATGCCCAAGAAGTTTTAAGATCTGTGAAGGTCATGCGAATAGTCATAATAAACACCCTGTAATCTCTAACCACATACTCATTTTACCTACTCACTGGTACACCATCAGGGTAGGACTCCCGCCGGTGCCATTAGGTTTGCGGTCCCTACCGATCGGGGAGCCCATTATCCCGTGGTCCCACGACACACGAGGGATCCTCCTCCAGCCGCTTCCACTGACGGCTCCTGCTCCTCTCCTGCTGCTTATTTGGCTCAACAAGATGGAGAATGGAGAACTATTCTTTTTTATATATTGTGATATGATATGATGATGGCATTATCAGGGCATCCTTGAGTCATTAGGACATCATCATGACATCATCAGGGGATCATCAAAACAGATCTTTTATATGATGTAAACATATTTTTTTTAATCTTATTTTGAGCTTTCCTTTAGGAGATCACTATGATATAATTACTATGTCATTACAGAATAACTGAGGGGAGGTCATTAAAAACCTCTTAACCCCTTCATTCCTGGGGTTTTTACAACCAAAGCACCAAATATCTGTTTGTGAAAGCATTCCATTTTCCAAATTTAATGAACCCACACAAATGATACATCATCTTTTTAATCCTATTGATTTAAGGGTAGTGAATTTTTATATGTACATTTTTTTACTCATAGTGGAAGGGGCACTTTTTTAGAAGAAAAACAAATATTATTTCATGATAATTTTTGGGGTTTTTTGTTTTTGTACTGTTCCCAGTGCAATGTGCCTTAAAATCCCTCTGGGGATCTCTCATACATTTTTTATGCTTTGTCTTGGTGACATCACTAGGCTTCCAGTTTGATTTTTATTTATTTATTAAATTGTTTTCTCTTATTTATTTATTTTTTTGGAAGAGGAGAAATTATTTTTTTCCATCTTTTTTCCATCTGTTCTGTTTGTGCCGTTACAATGTCAGCCAGCAGGGGGAGCAAGAGAGAGCCCAGCAGGCTATCAAAATCCCCATCAAACCATGTATTTTCAAACACTAGACACCTCCAGGGTATTTTAAATGCTGGTATTTTAACACTTTCTCTGGCAAAATATTTTGGGTAGATACAGTGCCAATTGTTGGATGTGTTTGTGTGTGTCAGGGTTCTGCACAGTGTTGGATGTGTTTGTGTGCACGGTGTGTTGGGTGTGTTGTTTGTGTGCACGGTGTGTTGGA
>VKOC01000010.1:9589116-9608531 GCA_009364415.1 Spea multiplicata
TTAGTTGTCGGTGTGGCAGAGCCTGCCCTGATATGTGTGTGTCTGGGTGTCGGTGTGACAGAGCCTGTGTTGAAATGTGTGCCCTCCTGAAGTTGTAGTGACTTCAGGGGACAAAATGTTCAAAACGACAAAACGTTCAAGGCCCTGAAATCATTTAGTGGAAAAGTTATTTATTCTGTTATAATATTTATTTCAAGGATTAGTCGCACTCAATTGTGGCTTCAGGCTTCCCATGTTGAATGACCAAGTATTATTTTAGCCCAATAACAAAAGTATAATTCCATAGCACATTACTTTTGGAAATTATGAATGCCCCCCCAGTTTGACTGTGGTATCTTGTGTGCCCCCCTATATATTGTTTCTAGAGTCGCCACTGATTGGTAGTGGCACTGAGACCAGCTGGGGTGTCTCGTTTTCAAAAATATATGGTTTCATGGGGTAAATGGAATAGGAGAAGGATGACCAGATCTCAGTATTCCAAATGTTCACCTTCCAAACAACCCAAATCTATGGGGAGGAGATTTTGGAACTCTTTCCCGCCTGTCCCTACCTCTGTCCCGATGTGCCGTTCCATGGGCAGGCCGGTGGAACAAAGACATTACGCAATTTGAAAAGCAGCCTGCTTGTGTGTGCCGTGCTGCTTCTGCTTCAGTGAGACTCTTCAATAGAGTTCCTCGGGTGGCAGCCAGTCCCGTGGAGGAGAGCACGGAGCAGGTGGGAAAGTCAGGGGAAAAAAGGTAATAGTTATGGTTCTAAACAAATAAGGGCAACAATACACAATGAGGAGAAGGCTGGAGCATTATATAAATCAAAACTAAAGGGGCTGCTGGCTGGGGGCATACATACACAGTGGGGGAAGGTAAGGGACACGAGGTTGTGGGGGCATTAATACACAAGGGGGGCTGGCTAGGGGCATCACTTACATCTATACCAAAAGGGAGCTGGCTGGTATAAATACACAATGGGGGGCTGGCAGGGAGCATGAAAACATAGAGGCCTGACTGGGGGCAATACACAAGAGGGCGGCTGGGAACATTTCATGATAAATCAATACTAAAGAGATGCTAAAAAAAATCTCTTCTGCTGTGGACTACTCTTCCAATGATGCTTAGCCAGCATCATGGTGGACACCTGGCTGGGTGAGCATCATGGGAATTGTTATTCACAGCTAACATCTGCAGCTTTATCAACTGTTAATTGCATTTCCCATGATGCTCAGCCAGCATGGGTGTGCTATCTGGGTGCTGGCTGGGGCATTGCCTGGATGGGCAATCTGGATCTTTGGAAGGCTTGTGTGTGCAAACTTGGTGCTCTGGCAAGACCTGTGGGTGCAACGTGGTGCTTTGGAAAGTTTTGTAGTTGCAATCAGGTACTGTGGGTGTAAGGGGTGTGGGGGCAAAAATTTAAGGAGGGCAGGAGAAATCAATTGAAGGGCTCTGATAAAGATAATGCATGTTACTGTGTGATATTACCTGGCTAGAGCTCTGATATAGATAATGCATGTTACTGTGTGATATTACCTGGCTAGGGCTCTGATATAGATAATGCATGTTACTGTGTGATATTACCTGGCTGGGGCTCTGATATAGATAATGCATGCTACTGTGTGATATTTTTTATTAAATTAGACACCCCTTGCTTATTTAAAATGCTTTTCTATTTTGAGATTTTTTAGAAGATAAAGCGCTAATTTTAGTACTTGATGGTTCCTCTGGTGACATCACTGCATTATTATTTTTAAATGTTAGCACTTTTTGTTTTAGCAATTTTTTTTTCCATTTTTTTAAATTATTTTTTTATTATTTTACTAATCACATTGTGATTAGAAAGCTGGGCTCCATTGACTTGCATGGTTGAATGCAGTACCTGTATTCAACCTGCAAATGGAGCCAGATTCCCAGGAGGGTCTGGAGAGACTCTCCTGAGGACACTTTTCAACTTTATAGTTTTTTTAAAGGGCGCTGTCATCTTGCGAGTGGCAGAATCACTCGCAGTTATGGTTATGACCGCTCTCCGGGGCGGTCACGACGCGTCCTGGGTTGGTGTCGCTGAATGCCTCGCTATCGAGCCATTTCAGCGACACATTTGAAGTTTAGGAGGCGTTCGTTGATCGCCTCCTAAACTCTTTTAAAACGGGCGTCCGCCGCAATACAGTGTATGGTGAACGTTGATGCCCCAGGGGGGCCAGACATGGTCCCTGATCTTGGCGTTACTGAATGCCTCGACATCATTGATCACTTTCCAAGCTTTTTTAATTTAATGACGGTTCAGGACCATCAAAGGTCGTTAACAGACTGTCAAAGGTCGTTAAGGCTGATCTGCCTTTGCTGTTGTATCAGATTAATTTAAATATTTTTTAGATACATTGGTTTGGTTGAACTCAATGCAAGTGCGACGTAAAGTTCAACTGCTTGTATTGATGAGTTCCACAAGAGCGATTTAAAAAATAAAAAGTGTCCCTCTTTCACATTTTGAAATGTTGGGAGGTGAGGAGATGTTGCTGAACAGATACTGGGGTATTGTTTGGTAGTGACATATACCTGGAGCTGTAAATTCATACCTAAAGCACAATTTGTGTGAAAAAAAAAACACAAAAAAGTTCTATACAAACTTTGGCAAAAATTGGTAATAAAATTAGTGTGTGGAAAGTGTTAAAATACCAGCATTTGAAATATGAATGGGTGGTTTTACTGTACTCGGGAGATGTTGCTGAACACACATTGGGTATTTCTAAACTCAGGAGAAATATTACAATATATTTAAGAGTTTTTTTCATAACTTTTGTAGAGGAGTAAAACATTTTTCAAATAAAAGTCATTAAACTTTTTTTAGTTTTTCACCATAGTTTATTATTTTTCTTATAGTAAATTAGACGATATGATCAAAATAACGGTATATAACGAAAGCCCTTCTCACGCTTAAAAAAATCCAATATATAAGTTGTGTGGGTACACTAAAATGAGAGAGAAGAAAATTGCAGCCTCGGTCACGAAGGGTACAAAAAAAGGGGGGGGACAGTTTGGTCTTCAAGGGGTTAAATTATGATTGCTGACAGACCTATTGGTCTGAGTGGGAATTTAATAGAGGTATATTTGCGTCCCCCTATTATTTCTATTCTTAATGCTTTTATAAAAATGTGTTTCATTTTACATATCACTCATGTACTTATAACTTAATTTAAAAAAAATAGTTTATTTAATTCTCTGTTCAGTGCATGCACTTTACTTTTTTAATCATTTCTATTTTTAGAATAACTACCCATGACTGAATCCTTTCTGTGCTCCTTGCAGACCTTCATGCAGTAATTTTTCATGAATTTGTGTTATACAGTATTGGGCAGTGTACACTGAGCATGTTGTCTGCCATATATGTTTTAGACACCACTATATTATTGGACCATCTGGCTAGGCTTGCCCTCTGATAAAAAGCAGCCATCTCTCCACTGTAAGAGCGCACATTTTGACAAGAGAATATGCAATATTGTTGTACTTGCCTACTTGAAAAAAGTTTTAATACAAAGCAAAGTTAAAAATGCTCAAGAACACATGTTCAGGGCCACAATTATCACCAAGTAATGTTTAAATAGTTTGTAATCCTATGTGATCTCTGAATGGAAGTGTTTTATATTATGTTCTTTATGTGTAGAACCTGTGAATATGTATGTAGATGTTTGTTTACACAGTATATTTACAAACATGGTTGGTCAACAGGTGAATAAACATTAGATGGCCATATAATATGCATTCCTCCTCAAATTGCTCCAAGTATTCTGTTATTTTAGGAGGTTTTTACAGGTCCTAGAAGTTAAATGATTACTGATCAACATAGATTGAACACCCCAAGATTTTTTTTTCTTTTCAGCTCATGTCATCATTTTGCGGTTCTTATAAATTCCAGCCGAGCTAATGCAGCGTCTTTTTTATTTGTTACTGTTAATATTCTGTGTATGCTGAGGCCTATGTTTGTGTATTTGTCCTAGTTGTGGCTCCCCATCTCAGTTATTTCACCTCTTTAATGACGTTCTCCCTTGGGTAGCTTTTTTGCTTGTTGTTTACATGCTTGGAAAGCATTGGTGTCTTTTAGCTGTTGCCCTCTGTACTGTGTCGGACTGGCACAAGTGGCATCAGGGCGCAAATGATTACCATCCATCCACCTACAACCCAATGAGCAAAGAGATTAAAGCAGGAATTAGTTAAATTAAAGTAGATGTAGTTAAGTGCATCTACGTTGGCTGACCTACCTTCTCAAAGCTGCCAATTTACAAGAGCAATGCCAGGGATTTTCGGACAATGTCATATTCTGCAGTGCTGAAAATCGGAAACTTGCAGGCAATTGGCTTAGCTTGTTCCCTCTTATGTCAAGGTTCTTTAGTGCTGTAACTCCAAGAAATGCTTTGTCTGAAAACTAAAGCACAAATGTTTGCAGGTTTGGCTAGACCTTGTTATACTAAAACCCATGTTGGGTACTCATCCTTCCTAATTCCAGCTACCTTAATAATCCACCATTTAGTATTGTCAGTGGAAAATTCCTTTCAAGATCAGTCCTGTGGGTATGGTTAAAGAACCATGCATGTATTTAAACTAGGGCGCACTATTTACATGCAGGGCAGCCAGATTAAAACTAATGGTCTCTTGTACTGAAAATAGAGTTATTTGTTGACCGCTTTAACTTTGCTCATAGTTGCTTACCAGTCTGATGAAGTGTTTGCCAACCTGTATTAAGAGCCAGATACATTTCTGTTTCCCTCCTCCTCCAGCCCCTTTGGATCCCAGACAGGGACTGTTTTGTGAACCACTGAGAGACTGCTTCTTACAAGACATTTTTGTCTATGTTACCAATGGTCAATACAGACCACTCATTGTAACTAGAAAGGACAGGGTTAGTCTTAGTTTTAACTCGTTAATCCCAAAGTATATGATCTGGAAATCTGGGAGGAATAATATTATACAATTCATAGATGCATTCCAACCAACAAAATATTGCATGGTAAACAGTCAAAAAAATTATACTCACCTTTTCGATACCCATATGGTCCAAGGAAAGAGACTCCATATACCGGCCAAAAGACTGAAATGCTAAATCAGGGATGATTTTAATAGGGTTTTGTGAAAGCTTCAGGTCCTCTACTACTCTCAGTTTGCCAAGTGCAGCTAGTGGGTAGTAGTTAAGATTGTTTCCATCAAGATGGAAAATGGCTAGGTTCTCTACATCATCCAGAGAACTAGGCTGAAGTACAGAGATTGCATTATTAGACAGGTATAGCCAACGCAGATCTTTTGCTCCGGTGAAAGACTTTGATTTGATCTCACGGATCCTATTGTTGCTGAGCTGAAGGATGAAGAGGTTAAAGAGTGGTGAAAAAAGACCTTTGGGCAAGTCCATGATCTTATTGTGATCCATGTACAAATACGTGAGCTCAGACAAATCATCAAAAGCACTTGAGCTCAGCACACTAATGTCGTTGTGTGACAGGTAAAGGTAAACTAATTTCTTGAGACCACGGAACGCTCCATTTGCAACCTCTTGAATGTGACAATGCTGCAAATGAAGAGAGACCAAACCTTTCATTTCTCTGAAGGAGTTGGGAGCCAACACAGGAAAATTGTTGTACTGCAGATTTAGAAGGCGAGTTTGCTCAGACACCTTGGGAAGCTTCTTCAGCCCAGTACTGTAACAAATCACATGTTGTAGAGTCCCACCATGGCAGTGGCAGTCTGGGGGACATGCCTGTAGAAGAGGTAATGCAGCAGCTACAAGACTAAATGCAAGGAAGAAACAACGTTTTTCCATAGTGAGCATAGAGCCTTGGCAAAGTGAGAAAGACCTCCTCACACAGGCCTTTTTATAACATTAGATTTAAAAAAAATGCAGACCGCAACCAGACTAGGATGCGGAGTAGGAACATTTTGGGAGGTGAATGTGAAAAATAACCCTTTCTGAGCCATATAGAAATAAGCATAATGAACCCAAAGAAGTTTCCAAATTATAGCTTCAGACACCAAAACCTGAAATTATCTGAAATGTTAAATTACTAGTTTATCTCACACAATTGATTGCCAATGCTCCAATTGCTGCAACAGAAAAAAATGCTATCAAGTCAGTTATAAATGTTTTTGCTTTAAATACAATCTAGCCCATTGGCTATTTTCTAATTTATCCTTTATAAAATGAATTGATCATTTACTTACAAATCCAGCAATATGATATCTTATATAATGTGAGAAATGCTTCAATAAATATGTTAACGCACAAAAAAAAGATTTAAGCACAAATGATACTCGATATCCAACTAGGAAAATACATAAATATGTATACATAAATATGTATAAAAACAAAAGTGAAACTTCATAAACACACAACTAAAAAAGCTTGAGCGTTAACATATATCCCATATGACCAAAAAAACAGCAGTAGAACATAGTGACTTTAAGTAGTACGTTCATAGGATGCCACCTTTGCCACAAGTCAGTTTGTGAAATTTCTGCCCTGCTTGATTTGCCCTAGTCGACTGTAATGGTTACTGATGTGAAGTGGAATCATCTAGAAGTAACAACAGTTCAGCCACAAAGTGGTAGACCACGCACACTCACAGAGCAGGGCTGCTGAGTGCTCTCACATGTAGCGAGTAGAAATCCCCTATCCTCCGTAGCATATCTAACTAAGTTCTAAATAGTGACAAGGTCCCTATGTGCAATGCCAAGTGTTGGCTAGAGTGGTGTAAAAAACACTGCCACTGAACTATGGATCAGTGGAAACATGTTCTCTGGGGTGATGAATTTTACTATCTGGAAGTCTGATGGAAAAGTCCCTACTGTAATGTTTGGTGGAGGAGGGATAATGGTCTGGGGCTGTTTTTAAGGGTTTGGGCTAAGCCCCTTAGTTGCAGTCAAGCGTAGTATTATGTTACAGCATACAAAGAGATTTTAAATAGTTGTATGCTTCCATCTTTGTGGCATGCTTTATTCCGAATGTCTGCTCCTCTAAGAAGATTTGCCCCAAATGATGGTGCAAATTGTATCTGTGGCTTTTGGCATGCAGGATCCAGTTGATGCGTCGGGTATTTTATTTGTTTGTTTGTTTGTTCATTCCAAATGGTGTAGAATTCAATATGAACTTTGTTTTGTGTGAAACTGTTTGTTTCCAGCCTATTTCTCATAGGACACACAGATACTGGGTCCATCCTCTGCATTGTAACTGTGGAAAAAACGCCATAAAAAACGCCAAGGCATAAAACCCACATGGCTTTTTCATGGCGTTTTTTCTCTCCCATAGACTTCTATTGGAGAAAAACGCCAAGATTTCCTTGCAAAAAACGCCAGAGTGTCAACATGCTGCGATTTTGAAAAACTGCCACAGAGCCCAAAAAAGCAGAAAAACGCCAAACAGGACTGAAAAAACGCCAAACAGAAAAACGCCAAGTGGAAATGGCATTTTGCGATTTCCTATTGAAGAACAGCTAACATCTGGCTGCAGCGTTTTTTCACTAAAAAAACGCCAGGTGGCGCTATTGGCGTTTTTATGGGCGTTTTTTAGCAGAAAAAACCCAAGTGGAAACCTAGCCTTATAGCTGTAAAGGGGGGACTCCATATTAATGCCTATGGTTTTGGAATGCTGCGTTCAACAAGCTTATATAGGTGCACTGGTCAGTTGTCCACATACTTTTGGTCATATGTTGTATGGTAAACTTTCGTGATAATATCCAGGTTACACTTTATGCTTAGGGCAGCTAGCCCCTGGGTTGTTAGTTTTTATATTTTGGTCCACTGAAGTTTTATTGGGTGTTTTAGAAACAATCCCATATGATACCGCAGAATATTTAGAGTAAAAAAAGCCTTTAGGAAGAGTTCACTTGTTACAGGATTTGTTTCCTAAATTTTCTTTCTGATTTTATGAATTACCTTTCTGTGTTTTGGATGACATCTGTATAGTAACATTTGGCATGTTGCCTTCCAAATGTGTTTTTGACTGGGCCACCTGACTGCAATTTTCCCCTGGGCTGTATGTTACTAGCATGCCTCTGCCCTCAATCAGTGTCTGTTTCTTACTCCTCATTATTTCTGTTGGCTCACAGATAGGATATGGAACAACGGAGAACAGTCCTGTTACTTTTCTGGGATTCTTGCATGATGATCTAATACGCAAGACTGAGACTGTAGGGTACATCATGGCACATACAGAGGTGAGGTACAATTGCCTGTATGTTGTCTACAATTGTATTGCATATTCTTTAACTAATGATACTATCCTCCACCAGGCAAAAGTAGTGGACCCTTCCACAAACCTCATTGTGCCGCTTGATACACCTGGGGAACTGCTCATCCGTGGGTACTGTGTAATGATGGGCTACTGGGGAGACCCTGAAAAAACCAAGGAAGTAATCACTGATGAGAAATGGTATAGAACTGGGTAAGTTCAGAAACTGACATCCTACAAAACCAAAACAGTACATGTTTTAGTGACAGCCAAATAAAAAACATTATCTGTCTTAAACTTGTTTTTCCAAAACTGAATCTTGCTGTGTGAATATTTTTTTTTCCGCACAAGTAGGGCTTTCTTTTCAAATAATTATATATATAAAACATCATTTAGTATGAAAATTGGGGAAAAAATGAACTTTTTCACAGTTTCACCTAAAAAAAATTATATTTAAACTGGTGCAAATGGGGAAAAACGTTTATCTTGGCACTTACAGGGTTAAATATGAATGTATTGCTGTTCCTAAACAAGATTTTTTGTGGTATGCTGGTAGCGGCCAGAAAAAGAACTTTGAAAGCTGACATCCCAAAGTATTTTATTAGGAGCTTAACACTTTTGGTTTAACCATTTCAGAGCCTTTCTGTCCTAAAAGAAAGTGTTTTCTTTTACACATGATTGTTAATTGAGATTGATCTGTATAAATAAGAACTAACCTTTGCACTTTTATGGCTTGCGAAAAACCCTATTGGGTTGAAATGTCACCCTTGTGTGGAAATAAAACTGCACTAATTTACTCACATTGCTGAGCACCTAGAGATTCTTTGCTACATTTGAGGGTGTTGGTGGTTACCCTGCTCGTGCAATTAAGGTGCTGTCTGACAGTCTCCGAAGTAAAGGTATCAATTTAACCCCATAAAACTATATCATCCCTGAAAGCACAAAGCCCAAGGACCTCAAAGTCATCACCCCTTACCTTTCAGTTTAGAGAAAATAGGAGTTAGCTGATAGCATTAGGTAACATTAGGATCGTGCTGGTTTATAGTTATAGGTAGGATTAGATGTTAGGTTACAGTACTGTATAGTGATCAGATTACATCTAGGGCTGCAACAACTAATCGATAATAAAATTATACAATCGATTCAACTAATCTAAAGAAAATTGTTGACAACGATTTTCATTATTGATTATTATCGATTTTATTGATTAGTTGTTACAGCCCTAGATGTAATCTGATCATCATCCCTAAATAGAGGTCTGACTGTAACACTAAGATCCAGATCCCCCGCAGAGCTGCAGAGGACCTTGTTCCGCCTCTCTGGCAGCCGGTGGGCGTCTGTGCGAAGCACGCAGATAACCTCCACTGCGGAGCGGAGGTTGTCTGCACGCATCCTGCAGATGTCCACCGGCTACTCTCACTAGACACCAGGGAGTCTGGAGCATGGGGTACAAGTCCGGGAGGGAAATAAAGCATATCAGGAGGATAAGCCATATCAGAGAGCAAAGTGGCATATTTGGGTATAAGGCATATCAGGGGTCAGAGTTGCTTATAGGGGGATATAAGGCATATCAGGGGGGCAGAGTGGCAAGCCTGGGCTCAGATGTATATAACCGGGGTCCAGGTTGGGAAATACAAATAAGAAATACATTTTTGTCAAAGTTTTTTATTCTACTGTTTGTTTTTAACACCCAGTTTGTTCATTAAATTATTTTAAATAAACAATTTTTTTTATTTTTTTATCCGATTAATAGAAAAAATAAATCGGCCAACTAATCGATTATGAAAATAATTGTTAGTTGCATCCCTTATTACATCCCTGGCTATTGAAGTGAGATGGATCGATGATTAGTGACCAAAAAGGTCATTAATCAATGGTCACATAGTATTTTATTAGGTTAGATATGTATTGTATTTTGTTTTATATGTATAGCTATCAGATCACTTGTAAGTGACAAGTTTAGGCCACTGCCATTGATTAGGAAGACCAGTCGATAACCAGTGACCTAAAATGTCACTGACAAGTGATCAGGTAATAATAATAACTTATTTTTATTGTTATTGTTACCTTAGATGAGCCCTCTCTCTTTCTAGGGTAGGGTCATCCAGGGGCTGCTATAATGATCAGATCACTCCTATTGGCCAGGAGTGATCTGATCATCATCAGTCCACTTTTGATTGGTACTGCAACAGTTTATGAACTGACAGCAATTGACCTGGAAGCACCCTTGACTTCCAGGTCAGTGCTGTTATTTTTTTAAATGCTGATGCTCCATAGAAGTACAGCATTGAATGATATTTAGTTTTCAAAGGCTTGTTGCGACAAATATTTACCCCTGAAATGCCGTAATCATGTTATACACAATCACAGCATTGAAGGGGTTAACACTTCAGCAGGTGAGGGGTGGGGCTGGTCTCCACACTAATGTGAAGACCAAAGAAACCTTAACCCCTTGGGACACAATCTGAAGCCGGGGAGGAGCCTCTTTAATCACTCCTGTAGGATTAACCCCTAAATGAGTCATTGAAGGGGTTAACGCTGCATTGTCGCTCGTATGTAGCGATCAGACAGCAAGGGAATGTTGTGGCAGGGCTGTGGCAGCTGGGAACGTGATTGCAGGCTTACCGGCGATTGTGTGTTGAACCTGTAAAATCGCTACTGTAAGTGATCAAAGGCTCGAGGGCGGGCTCGGAGTTGCTTTGCTGGTCTGCCCAGACAGCAGCAGCAGCGCCCCCGCGATCACCATAATTGTGGAGACAAAAGGGCATTTTTTTGCATAACGTACTAAGTACGTCACAGGACAGATGAGCCCACTTGGGCATGACGTACATAGTACGTCACCGGACGTGAAAGGGTTAAAGGTCAACCTCTATCAGTTATGTCAATGCCTCCCCCTTTTTGGAAATGCCAGTGCTGTACATGTAATACCAGGTACATTACCTAGCATTGCAAATTTGAGGATAGGTGCTGCTGAGCTCTAAAGTTGAATTAGACGGAAAACAATGTAGTCCCTGTACAACTACTAACACCAGTTCTTCATAAGTACAACACAGAATCTATAAATCCAATTGATAACAGTCCATTTTTTTTATTTATTGTGTTTACTAAATTTCCAAGCCAGTACCACAAATTGGTTTTCCATGTACACCCTGCTCTGAAAATGTTCTGAATGTGAATAGATCTATAAAAGCTTCTACCAAGAAAACTCTGGACATACTACTATGTCATCAGGTTTTCCAACACTGTCCCACAGTTCTCTAAATAGTTTTTTTCATATCCTGGAATGTTTTAGTATGGGCATGTCCTGTTTTGTGACACCTTTTTCTTATATTTGTAGAGACATTGCAACTCTGGATCATTATGGATACTGTCGGATTGTTGGGCGTTGTAAAGATATGATCATCCGTGGAGGGGAGAATATCTATCCTGCCGAAATAGAGCAGTTTTTACACACACATCCCAGCATCCTAGAAGCACAGGTAAGTGTGAAGGATGTAAGAAAAAAGTGTATACGCAATAAATACCATATTTGCTTGATTATAAGACAACCCTGATTATAAGACAACCCCCCAAAATTTGAATATTAATTTAGGAAAAAAAGAAAAAGCCTGAATACAAGACTACCCTCTACGAAAAAAGTTTTACTAGTACATGTAAACTTTTTTCATATTTAATGAAAACTATGATTGTGTTTTTATTTCCTTTTATTTGTCAACCTGACCCCAGTTAAGAAAATCTACCCGCAGATATGCCTTATACCCCCTATACGCCACTCTGCCCCCCCCCGTTATGCCTTTTAACCCCTATATACCACCCTGCCTCCCTGGTATTCTATTTAACCCCTATATGCCACTCTGCCTCCCGAAAGCCCTTATACCCCCCATATGCCACTCTTACCCTCCCCCAACTTACCAGTGCATCCCTAGACTTGTCCCCCTTGTTTCAGATTCCTTGGTGTCTAGCGATGCGCGCAGACAACCTCCGTTGCTGCTGTCCCTTCCGCCAGGGCTTTTATGAATGAGCACCGGAAGGACATGTGATGCCGGCACTCCGTCATAGAAGCTCCAGAGGAAGTGCCGGCAGCAGCGGAGGTTGTCTGCGCACATCGCACAGACGTCCACCGGCTGCCAGAGAGTAGGATCCAGGTCCCCTGCAGTACTGCGGGGGATCTGGATCTTAGTCTTGTAGTCATACCTATATTTGAAGTCTCATTAGAAGACAACCTCGAAGATAAGACCATTGTTATTTTTCAGAGCATTTGCTCTGAAAAAAACCTTGTTTATAATCGATTTGTTCTAGTATTTTGGGAAGGGACAAAGAAAAACATGCCATGAACAATCAAACTTTTCTTATGGACTCCACAATTTCCCTAATTATCCCCATCTTCTCCATGTCTCTGCATCTAGGCATTTGCTCCTATAGTAAAGTGATTAGTAAAGTAAGTGATTATTAACCAAGAACGTCATTGGTTAGAACTCACTTGATGTCCATCATGTCATTAGGTTAACATGCAAGAAAACACTATTTTGCTGTTAAGAGCCTGCTAGTGTATACATGTCATCAGCTGTCCAGTATGGAACAGCAGCCAAGTGTTCATATAGAAACAGTGATGGTTAGTAGGGTGACCACATTTTATTTCTGCCATTCAAGGACACACTATGAACCGCATGAGATTATATATGCGTTAGACATGCATTTTTAACTACATAATATGTACTTATCTCTTTGAAGTAAAGACCGTGATATATACATACATAAATATTAGCTCCTTCTGCACCAAATCCTCCACACTGAATCAGAATCTGACATACAAATCCTGTATTTGCAGGTATACAGTAATAATGTATGGAAACATAGCATTGCAGGTATAGATCAACAGAACACACAAACCCAGCATTGCAGGTATAGATCAACTGGAAATCACATGTAAACTCAGCACTAAGGCTATAGATCAAATAAGCACATGGAAACAGCATTGCAGGTATTGATCAACTGAATAAGACATACAAACCCAGCTTTGCAGGTATAGATCAATTGGAATTCACATAAAATAATGGTATAGATAAAACCCCCTAAATTACTGGCATAGATCACAGGTTGCACACCCCAAACCCAACCCTGGCGTCCACACATTCATTCATTCTCTCACTCCCCCTTTGAAGTTCACTAACCTTGTAGAGGTCCTGCGGTGGGACCACAAGGCCTCTGTCTCCCTGCTCTGCCACGGTGTTCACTGCTGAGCGCCGGTAAATTACGTCATATATTCAACATGAAATGCCGGCACCGCAACTGAGGGGCGCCGAGCGGTTGCTAAAAACTTCACGAGCTACCGGTGCCCCTCTCCTTGGTGTCAGAAAAAAAAAAGGCGTTTCAATTCTGGGACAATGCATTGTCCCGGATTGAGGCTGCCCCATTGTGGCACTGTCCTGGCAATCTTGGACATGTGGTCACCCTAATGGTTAGTGCTGAAAGAACCTGGGTTTTTGTTTTATACATATACATGCATGAATACAGATAGACAGAGCTATGGGAAAGTTCAATTCATTTAACTAATTCCTCTCTTCCAGGTTGTTGGTGTGAAAGATGAGCGAATGGGGGAGGAGATATGTGCTTGTGTCAGAATCAGAAATGACATAATATGCACATCAGAAGAAATCAGGGACTACTGCAAAGGGAAGGTGAGGTTCCACTTTGTTGGCTTAACCGTTTACATAATAAAATATACAATATACAATATGAGACTAAAGCATAATGTTATTGTTAGTTAGGTTGTTGTCACAACACAATAGATTAAAATGTGTTTTGATATCAGTTCCTTTAAACGTGGAGCGATGAGATAGATTGTTGTGGACATTATTTTGCAGAATGTGTAGCACATCAGATTTTTGCAAGTATATGTTTACGTCACTGAAAAAATATATATAGCATATAGTCATATACGTGCATGCAACCTTCTAAACTGCATTTTTATGAATTCAGAGCAGGACTTTCAGACATTCCTGCATTGGCATCTGTGTATGCTATTTTACATATATATATTAGCTTTGTCACCATGAGAATTGTTAGTCATCGTAGGCTTGGCGAAGATAAAGGTCTAATCAGAGTGCAGCAGCTAGAGTTTCATTGGACCTTTGCTTTAAGCTTAGTGTGGCCATGGCGCACTACTATTTTATGCTTTAATATCTGCCCAGTGCAGGTTGTGGGAGGGCTGCCAGTTCATTCAGTAGTGGTGAGTTATGGGTCTAGAGGCTGCTAATATGTGTTGTGTGCATTTAGGGGTGGGAGACTAACACAGCATGAATTGTCAGCCTTATACTTGCCCACCACAGATAGCATGAATTAAGTGTCAGGGGGAGTTTGAGGGGTTTGTAGGGTGACAATTCATATTGTGTCTGGTGGGGTGGGGGTTTAGGGGGCAGGAAGCTGACAATTTATACAGTGTGGAAGGGGACAAATTGGGACTTGCAAATAGTGGTGTGTGCAGTAGGTAGGGTGCACTGGCGTAACTACAGGGGACCCCTGCGACCTCTTCTTCCTGTCTCCTTGTACCGGTAAAAAATTGTTTATAAAGGGCCCTTCCGACCTGGGACACACTGATCCAGGCCGGAAGGGCCCTTTATAAACTATTTTGCTATGAATTCTCCGTTTATTGAAAGGTTCATAACAAAAAATACCAAAATATAGCACAGTGCACCAAAATGTTATACAGTCGTAGCCGATTACACATAGATCTCATAAAAACATTGATCGAGCATCAACCAGAGAACCGCTCAAGGATACATAAATCGCAAATGCATATAAGAGACATTACAAGTAACGGTTGTCAAGAGATACATATCGAGCAACACGAGATACATAAATGTGAAAACCAACTGCATAATGGTACGTGTAGGATCGAGCAGCGGGCCAGATCATGCGTCGGAGTGGTATCTGTTGGAAAAGTGAGACCAGCACAAGAGACAAGCAGTCAGGCCGGAGGGTAACATCCGGAGAACCATGTCATAGTCTTTATAAACTATTTTGAACCAGCACGGGGAGACAGGAACATATCGGGGTCACATGACGTGACCTCGTGGTGAAACTGTTGCTGCTCATACAGTGTGCACGAGCAGCCGAAGGGAAAGCTGCAGGAGCAGTATGAAGTGTAAGCGGCCCCACAATGTGGGATATATATATATAATATATGCATATATACGTGTGTGTGTGAACATGCATGTGTAATTGTGGGGTGAGATGATGTGTGTGTTAGTAAATATGAGTAAGTGTGTGTAACTTGCGTAAGTGTGTTTGAATATGTTGTATGTGTGAAGGGAGGGCAAAGAAGACACTCCTTGTGTGGAGGCAATGATGGCACATACTAGCTGTTGAAGTTGGGGGGCTGGGGGGGGGAATTGTTCGCACCAGGGCCCGATGGTTTCTAGTTACGTCCCTGGTAGGGTGGGTTGGGGAGGCAGAAAATGAGAAGAAAAGCAGTAACAAGTGATAATGTGGATTTAGTGGCAGTTTCTGAGACCTGGTACAATGAGCAAATGGACTGGGATGCTGCCATACCAGGATACATGTTATACAGAAAGGATAGAGAATGCAGAAAAGGAGGAAGGGTTGCCCTTTATGTGAGAGATATCTTAAAGGTTAATCTTATACAAGATAAGGAAGAGAAATCTAGTTTGAGTAACTTTAGAACGTAGTGTCTGTAGGCTTGTGGGCATGTCCACCTTCAACAATGGCTTCCTGTGAACTGCCACTGGCACGCCACCTGCTGCTCTTGCACGCCTTGCCCTCCCTGTGTTTTGGTATCAGCTGCATTACTATGGCAAGATTTGGGGCTGAGGAGTGTGACACACAATGGGCTATACTATGACCCCTATAAAACCTGCTCTTTCCATCATGGCTTTGCTCACTTATACTGTGCCTGCAGTAGAAGCAAGTTGCTCTCTGTCGCTCTGTTTCAGTATCCTGTTTCCCTGATTATTGGCTTGCCAATTGACTATCCTGATCTCTGGTGTCCTGATTATTGCTTGCTCATTGTTAGTCCTGATTTCTGGCATCCTGACTATTGGCCTATTGATTGATGAACCTGACCCTGGCTTCCTGAACTCTGGCGTGTCTGACTTCTGGTTCCCTGAACATTGACTTGGCTACCAACCATCTTGACCTCTGGCATACTGAGCCCTGGTATCCCGATTCCATGGATCTGCATGTCCTACTTTCATTTGTACTTGCGACTACCCCCAGAATTCTGTTTCATCTCCAGTCCTCTATACCAGGTGTGGTCCTTCCTGCATCTGGGTTCCACTTATGTGAACGTGAGTACATCTCTATATATCGTGAGAAAAGTGGTTGTTCAAGTTGGTATGAGATATAGACCCCATTGACATGCAGAGGAGCCTGATCATCTGCTAGTTAAAGGAATAATAAGATGTCGATGAGCAGTGAGGTTATCATCGGATGTTACTGTAGGAGAGTGTTTGTGCTCCAGTGATCAATAATCAGAGTTTTAATATAAGGACAGAGGCTGTGTCACACCACACCAACACTAAGGTTTTAGATTTTATAAACAGTGATTTTTCTAAAATTGAAAGATATTTAGGCAAGTATTTGATGGTTTGGTCATTTTTAGATTGGGTCCAGGAGAAAAGGAACTATTTAAGAGATTGCCCGCTAAAGGGAGCAGAACATTAACTTGCATTTAACTTGTTAGTGAGAAGAAAAAGAGCACTGTGGTACTCTGCAGGTGTGGCAAATAAAGGAGGAGAAGTTAGTTTTTATGAACTATAAATAGACTTAAAACGAGGAAGATGCATTATTTGATACACCACAACAAACTCTGAGAAGAAAATTACAAGGTTAACAAAAAAAATGATAAAACCTTTTCGATATATAAGTGAAAAATGAAATAATAAACCATAAATATGTAACCCCTTAAGGACCAGGCTGGTTTGTTTTTTTTGTACCCTTCGTGACCAAAGTTATTTTGAATAACCAGAATAAGGATTCTTCACACTCCAAAGAAACCCAGGTGCTTAACTGTGCCAGGAAGGGCCAACTCCCCAATAAATCAAAAACCTAGATAAAGGCTCCAGACACTCAAGGGTTCCAGCATCAGGCAGATTTATTAAAGGAAGAAAAAGACAACGTTTCGACCTCACAATGAGGTCTTTTTCAAGTTTTTCAAGTCTATTTTCACACTTTTGCGGTGCTCGTGTTTAGCTGCAGTTTCTCCTCTTCCATTTAGTGTACCCACACAAGTTATATATTGTGTTTTTCCAGGACAAGAAGGGCTTTCTTCAGATACCATTGTTTTTTATCATCTCATCTAATTTCCTCTAAAAAAAATAATAAAATATGATGAAAATTGAAAGGACTTTTTTTCTCTCTTATTTGAAAAGTCTTGTACATATCTACAAAAAGCTAATGAGAAAAACCTGCTAAGTAGATTCTACTATTTGTCCTGAGTTTAGAAATACCCGATACCCCGATGTTTTTTTTTTTTTTTGCTTATTATAGGGCAAAAAAATATCGTTTTGCTATTTCAAAACCATTTTTTCCAAATCTGGTCATTCTGCCTCATGTGCTATTTGGGACTTCGATTTCTGACTTTGAAGCCAGCCAAGGCAATTTACCCCATCAAACCATATATTTTTGAAAACTAGAACCCCAAGGTATTTCAAATGCTGGTATTTTAACCCATGCACTAATTCTACTACCACCCAAATTGTACTTTAGGTGTGAATTTACAGCTCCTGGTATATGTCACTGCCAAACCAAATGCCAATATGTTTTTAGCAACATCTCTTGAGTACAGTGATGCATGGGTTTGTTTGGTTGTTTGGGGCTAAAAGACCACATTTGGGTTAGTGCCTATGCCCTATTTGGGACACCTTTGAACCGGGCCACTCCAATTTATCCCATCAAACCATTTTTTTTAAAAGCAGACACCCCTTGGATCATCTCCTTTAAATGCTATTAATTTAACTATTTCCATGTCAAGATTTTTGGGAAGATACACTGCAAATTTTAGCACTTGCTCATAAAAATAATTGTTTTTAATTTTTTTATATATTTTTTCGAAACATAAAACCTCAATCAATGAAAGAACATTTAGCCAGTCTTTCATTCTATCTCTCGTTCTGTAATTTGTGGCATTAAAATGTCAATGTTGTCCGTCCAAACTCTACTGTCGCTAGTCCATAATTTTGTCCCCGACAGGCCCAAGGAAAGCTTGCAGTGACAGTTATCGCCATCCAAATCCCCTACAAATAGGGCCGGAAGATCAGTGGGCCGGGCGGCCGGCAAACTAACATTGAAAACAGCCGTTGGACGGCTGCGAGCGGGATTGGAAGCCTCCTCCGGCACCAGGGGCGGGCCGCCCGAAATCTAATCTAAACGGCCGGCACTACTTTAATTCTTTTTTTTTTTTTTACATTTAATATGGCAAGCCGGAGCGGTTTGCCATATTACATTTTTTTTTTTAAAGTATTAAATAACGCCGCGGCAGCATAGGCACCCAGCGGCCGTGTGCGATGGCCGCCTAGTGATGGGAGCAGCATGAGGGGTGAAAGCTCCGCCCCCTCGCACTCAGACTGCTGGAACACCGGATGTTGTGTCAGTGACATCCTGTTAGCATAGAAAACGGCAGTCTGCAGAGGACGGAGGTCAATATGAAAAAGCTCCAAAGTGGAAGAAGTAGAAGGTCAGTAAACTAATTTTTTGAACAAACTGTATAATATTTTTTATGTAAATGCCTTATACCCCCAATATGCCACTCTGCCATATAGGGGGTTAAAAGGCATATCATGGTACAGAGTGGCATATAGGAGGTTAAAAGGCATATCATGGGGCACTCTGCCTCCAGAAAAGCCATATGCCCTCCTATATGCCACTCTGCCCCATGATATGCGTTTTAACCCCCTATATGCCACTCTGCCTCCAGAAATGCCTTATAACCCATATATGCCACTCTGTCCCATGATATGCCTTTCAACCCCCTAAATGCCAGAGTGGCATATAGGGGTATAAGGCATTTCTGGAGGTAGAGTGGCATATAGGGGGTTAAAATGCATATCATGGGGCAGAGTGGCATATAGGAGGGTATAAGGCATATCAGGGAGGCAGAGTGGCATATAGGGGGCATAAGGCTTTTCTGGAGGCAGAGTGCCCCGATATGCCTTTTAACCTCCTATATGCCACTCTGTCCCATTATATGCCTTTTAACCCCCTAT
>VKOC01000010.1:9617104-9638606 GCA_009364415.1 Spea multiplicata
CCAGAGGAGTAGTCCGCACAGGGCGCCAGAACACCTAAGGCCGGCTCTGTTTCCTGCAGCAGCGGATGTCTGTGCGATGCAGACAACCCCACTGGTGCTGGCGGCTCCACCCACCCTCCTCACTGAACGGCGCTGTCACCGCCCACGAAGGTCACTGAGTCGCGCTGGCCAGCTGACTCAATTCTATTTCGGATCAACGGGGATGGCTTCTTAAAATGCCACCCCTGACGATTCGAAATAGAAGTGAGTCAGCTGGCACTGCTCAATAACTTTTGTGGATGGCACCAGCGCTGCTCAATGACCTTTGTGGGGTCAGTGCCAGCCCTATTCAGTGAGGAGGGTGAGTGGAGCTGCCGGCAGCAGCAGCAGGGTTGTCTGCATCGTGCAGATGTTTGACAGCGGGAATCCAACTGTTGAATTAAGTTGAAGTAACTGGGGGCATGCTTGGCAGTGGGAGACTGGGACAAAGATGCCTATGGGAAACTGGGGGCAAAGGCAAATTCTGTCCCCAATTTCCCATAGGCATCTTTGTCACTAAACATGGGACTATGGGAAGATATTTAGTGACAAAGATGCCTATAGGAAACTGGGGACAGAGTTAATTAATGGGTCTGTGTGAGAGAGACTGCCTGAGTCTGTGTGTGTGTGTGTGTGTTAGAGAGACTGCCTGAGTCCCATGTTTTGTGACAAAGATGCCTATGGGAAACTGGGGGCAAAAGCAAATTCTGTACCCAGTTTCCCATAGCCATCTTTGTCACTAAACATGGGACTATGGGAAGCTATTTAGTGACAAAGATGCCTATGGAAAACAGGGGACAGCGTTAATTAATGTGTGTGTGTGTGTGTGAGACTGCCTAAGTCTCTCACACAAACGTCATAGGCTTGTATTTGGAGTGTCTCCATTTAATCATGCTAACAGTATCCTGAAGAAATTCACTGCAACAAAAACCATTTTGAATTTCAGAGAGCCGGGGTTTATCAGACCCATTTGAAATCGTGGAGCGGGTGGAAATGGGACAAATGGCATCCATGTTCTTCAATAAAGGTAAAATCCATTCCAGCAAATAAAATGTGTATTTAAGCCTTTAATGAAGACAGTCGTGTTAAGTTTCCACAGAGGAGTCACAGAAGGCTCTAATATTATATCATTATGTCATTAAGTATTTTATATTGGTAAAGACATATCATTAAATGCCGTCTGACAGCTTAATCTCCCCTCCTGATCAGCAGAAGCCATCATTGATGTTACCTTGGGGTTTTATGTACTAAAGCAGGAGTGTTGTATCTCCACAAAATAATTTAGCATTATACATTGCTATTACTGGCAGAGTCCTTTGCAAGAAGGGCTGATCTGGTCCTGCACTATTCAGAGTTGTGTCAGTGAGTTGATGTGCAAAGTATTTCTTGGATTTAAATGTGCTTTAAACAGGACCATCTAAGCTATTTTTGGAGCAGACACTCATTGAAATTAAACCTTTATAATGTACAGTGATGTCTGTGAGATTAAAGCTCAAGTCTTTTGCAGATTCTCTTTCCAGACTAATGGAAAGAGATGAAATCCCTGCATTGTCAGCACTTTCACTTCCTTAATGGGAGATCAGTGATCAGGAAAGCTGGGCTGTAAGTCAGGATGAGAAGGGAAAGGGACACCAGAAATCTTTAGTCTCAACTGATACTAAATTTTATAGCAGGTCTTTAAAGCAACAAAGTGATGTATGTATGAATAGCTTGATAGCTCGAATGTTACTTTTTTTTATCTACAGTTGGAGTTAATCTATTCTATTTATGCATTATTATATACCTCTATGGGGACCTAGCAATATATGCAACTGCAGTTCCACTCTCTCTGGTGCAGGTCACATGGTAAGTGACAACATGGGGGGTGAACTGGGTCATATTTTACTCATTTACAAGTGCATTCCTACCAGTAAAAGATATATATGATAGCCGACATGTGCCTTTTCTTCCAGTTTTTCTGGAAATGGTTCATGTGACACACAGACAGGAGAAAGAAATGACACTGATTCATGCTGGGGACCCATACGACGTATTGACGCTTACAGGATCTATCTGGTGAGTCAAACCATATATGTTAAATCTAGATTTCAAACATATGCCCTGTGGGAAAACAAAGTGAGGTATGGACCCCTAGCAGCCCCCCACCCCCCATGGTGTTTCTAACCCTCCATCCTGTTCTCAGTTGTATGGAATGAAAAAATACACTAAATGACATTTGGGGACACCTTTGTCTCACTCCCCTCCCCATAGACAGGGCTTTGTTGGACCAATAAAAAAAGTAAGGGATTATGAGGTTGGACGGAGCATGTCATTTTTTTGTATGTTTTTTACTTAACCCCACATGACTTGGATGGAGGTGGGCACAGTATAGGGTCCATGCAAGTTCAAAGGAATGCTTTATTTTTAACCTCCCTCACCCCAATGGGGGGGAGGCAAAGGGTGTCCTCAAAGGACATTCAGTGTATTTTAACTTAATCCCACTGATAATGGGTGAGAGGGAGGCACAGTTTAAGATTTTTTACATTATTTAATTTGGGGCACGCAAGTGGGAGGGCACCTCTAGCACTGATATAACTGATAGGTAGAAGTAGCCTAAACAATAAAGGGTGGTCTCATTGATTTGTTATGGCTGTGATTGATGGGCCCAACAACTCTGGCCAACCAGAATTTACAAGGAGAAGGGAAAAGCATTAGGTATATAAGTGTGCTGAAACCATTTTTAACTTGTCAGTAACCGCAGTTACAAACTGGTGAGCTTTCAAGTGTGAGACAGTGACAGTTAGCCGAGCAGAGGATGAGATTGATTAGGACTGTTGCCCCTTTATGTTACTATCCATTACTAACCTTTAATTTGTGGACAAGTATTTTTTTCATTATCTCATCATATTATCTATCATTCTTCATTGATAAATATTGGTGGCTAAACCAGGCATTGGGGAAATCCAAGATGAGTTTGCCATGATCTTCCTGAGGTAAACCCATGTTGCTATTGATCTTGAAACCCATGTGACTTCAGATGTTCAAAAATCCTTTCCTTTAACATAGTTTCCATTAATTTCCCCACTACAGATGTAAGACTTATTGGCCTGTAGTTGCCAGACTTCTGCCTTTTTGTTAACAGGCACAACATTTTTCAAATCCCCTGGGACTACTCCTGTTAATGATTTGTTAAATAAATCTGTTAATGGTTTTGCTGGTACACCACCAAGCTATTTTCACCCATTCAGTCCCCTATGGACGTACCGGTATGTCCAAAAAATGCATCCCAAGAATCCCCTATGGACGTACCGGTACGTCCTGCCGTACTTGCAGGGACACATCCCTGACGCTGCATGGGAGATCAGGCTGTCGTTTGACAGCCTGGACCCCCCCGACAGCAGAAGCCTTTCTGCTGTCCGATCTCCTGTAACAGATTCCGGCATGAAAGCCAGAAAGCTGTTACATTTTTAAATGCTGATCGCGCAATCGGGTATTCAGCAGTGACCCAACCCCGAAGTTCATTGTAGGACAGGATATCCCCTGCATGAGGCACAGACTCTGCGATCTCTATGCACGTCTGTGAGGACCTGTCTCTCACCCTCCTCCCATGCTGATTATGATTAATAATAAAAAAAAAATAGTGAGCTCAGTGATGTCATTGTGACATCAGTGGCATTAATAACATGTTCAAGAGGTCATTAAGA
This sequence comes from Spea multiplicata, assembly GCA_009364415.1. NCBI lineage: Eukaryota > Metazoa > Chordata > Amphibia > Anura > Pelobatidae > Spea > Spea multiplicata. Next base: position 9,620,806 of record VKOC01000010.1, read on the forward strand.
GGACCTCTAACAATTAATATATATGTATATAGATATATATATATATATATATATATATATGATAATAAAAAAATTGAAAAAAACCTTACATCCCATTGCCCTAGCACAACATCTACCCAGTATAACCCTCCTGACCCCGTTCACAACCCCCAAACCCGTTAAGCCATAAGCATAAAAATTCTATAAAAAATGGACACCTTATAGTATGTTCCCTATAAGTGCTGGGAAAGTATGGAAAATCTACATAAACTAATTCTTTCTGAAATCAGGACACCTGAATTGATAAACTTGGAGGGGATTTCCCATCGCTTTACCTAATTTTCTGAGGATTCAGAGGGAAAATTTTAAAAAAATTTATGTGTTTTTTTTCAAATTTTCGCTGGTAGACTAGTAGATCTTGATTGAGTTGAGGCATAATTAGGTTAGTAAAGTACTTAATTTTTAGTAATACAGTATTAGTATTGTTCTGTATGCAATTATTAAATGTCTATCAGTTTATCAATTCCATTACTGGCCATTTTTGCTTTAATTTATTAGTTAGATATTTATTAACTGAAATTTCTCTAGCTGTATCTATAGAAGGCGCCAATTTATTTGCCTTTTCTTTCCTATAAGGATCGAGGTATAGCGAGGTCAAATCAGGGCGACATATTTGATTTTCTCTCACCCCCATCTAAATTAAATAACCTCGTACTACTGCTTATGCGCACCATCTAAGCATTACAATATTTGAATTGTTTTCTTCTAAATAATACCGTATTGGCTCGGATATAGACCGCACCCGAATATAGGCCGCACCCTAAAAGTTTGGTGCTTTTTTAAAGAAAAAGTTTTGTAATAGATATGCTGCCCACTCTGCCCCCCCCCCCCCACCCCCTCCCCCCCGACTTACCAGAGCAGACTCCCGGGTGTCTTGCGGGGCCGGAGGGGACATCTACGCAATACGCGTATACAACTCCCGGTGCCTGTACTCAGCAAGACACCCCGGAGTCTGTTCTGGTAAGTCTTGGTGGCAGAGGTAAAACGCATCGTGCGGACGTTCACCGGCTGCGGTAATGCCGTAAACAACCTCTGCTGCCGGCAAACGTCTGCGCGATGCGCTTAGACAATCTCCCGTGCTGGCACTTCCCCCGTGGAAAGTGCCGGCAGGGGAGGCTGTCTGAGCGTATCAGAGAGTAGGATACGGGTCCCTTGCACCACTGCGGGGGATCTGTATCCTAACCCTGCTGCCTGCACGGCGTCCGGAACTGCATGTCCCGGGCGTCGGGCGCTAGACCCCGAATATAGGCCTCACCCCCACTTTAAAGACTTAAAGTTGGGGGAAAAAGTGCAGCCTGTATTCGGGCCAATACGGTATTTAGTCAATTGTTTGATATATGAAAGATTGGTATCCTTATATAAAAGACTATCATTCAGTCGCCAGTATTCTTTTGTCTTGTGAGGCTAGTTCCCAAATGACTGCATTATGATCTGACCAGTATATTGTATTGATATTTTTTTAATTGGTTTACCACAGCTATGTTTCCTAGCACTAGATCAGTTCTGGATTATGAACTGTGAGAGAAGTGTGTAAAATCCTGCGGATTAAATACTCTCCATAAATCATATAAATAAGATTTTTTCAGTAATGAGGTTAGTGTTTTAGATTTCCTCTCCTCTTACACACACATATACATTGCCCTTACACACACACACAAATGCCCTTATATACACACACACATATACACGTACACACACAAACACACACACACACTGCCTTTATACACAACTGCTCAAACACACACATACACTGCCCTTACACACACGCACACATACACTGCCCTTACACACTCACCTGCTCACACACATACATGTACACTGCCCTTACACACACCTGCCTTTACACTCACATATTCAGATACACTACCCTTACACGCACATATAAATCTACACTGCCTTTACACACACACACATACATACTATCCTTACACACACCTGCCTTTACAAACATATATACACACATACACTGCCCTTACACACCAGCTCACAAATACCTATACTGCTCTTATACACACCTGCCCATACACAAACACAAGCTTACAAACACACACACATACATACATACACTGCCCTTACACCCCTTTCTCCCCATCTCTTACCTCTTTTTCCATCCTCCATCCTTCTGTCTTCATTCTTCTTCGTCTGTCTTTTATCTTCATCCTCCATCCTGTGGTGGAAGCGCTTTACTGCTCCCTCATCGCTACGTGCCGGCTATTGATGCAGAGCGTGGGTGTATGACGTCGTATTCCAGTGTTTGACATCATTTGGCGGCGCTTAGTGATGAGGGAGCGGTAAAGTGAGTCTGAAGTGACAGACCTCGCGCTCCCTAATGTTGAGCCGACTAGAAGGAGGTTGTGATCTCCCAGCTAGTCCTGCAGCTGCTGATCGGGCAGCTGTGCGCCCCCTCGCAGTTGCACCCAAGGTGAGTATCGCTCTCGGCTCACCGTTGCTCCGCCCCTGCAAAGCGGGACAGAGGTAGAAATAGGCGGGACAGAGTCCCACAATAGGAGTCATTAAAGAAATGACGCAAGAAGATTCCTGAGGGGCGACGAAGAGATGCAGCCGTAAATAGAAAAATAAATAGGGCTTGTAGGGCATGTTAGCATAGTTTCATAAGGTAAGTATAATTTTTATCCATGAAAAAAAAAATGTAATACAGTTCTTATCCCTAAAATTAAGACCAGTATGCACATCCCATATTAATAAGAGTGTTACTTTGTTAGAGCGTGTTTTGTGTTATAGAAATATCAGACGAATATCAGATGAATATCAAAGAGAAAAAAAAAAACCTGTACTATTCAAACAGGTTATATCAATTTATGGATTAAATGTCAAAGAATCTTCCTATTCACAAAAATTTTTTTACTAAATATGTCAATCAAAACATCTATATTAATGTGTTTAAAACGTCATTTTAATACTTTAATTTAGTTTTATACCACAGTCTTGGGTCCAATTCTTGGGAATTCTCTTCTGTGCCAGCCGGCGAACGTCCACTCGATGAACAAGCTACTGCTTGTACTTCGGTTTTAGCTTCTATGATGCAGCACCGGCGTCGCATGACCTTCCAGTGCTCATAGAAATTCCAGCGGAACATCCGCTGCCCCCACCACACTCCAGGGAGTCAGAAGCACTGGTAAGTCGGGGCGGGGGTTGTATGGGTGGTATAAGGCTTTTCTGCAGGCAGAGTGCATGGGGTTAAAGGCATATTAAAAAACAAAAAAACAAAAAAAAAACCAGACAAGTGCCCTAAATTTCCTAATAGCCTGGAGAAAATATTAAATATGAAGATTTTTTGATAAAAGTAATTATGAGGGTAATACATTAATCCAAAAATATCTTGGGAGCCCAAATTTCATATGGGAACTCCTCTTTTGTGTAAACATCAACTTTCTAAGACAATACTTATTGCCATAATCTCTTCCTGTTGATCGAAAGCCTCCAATTAGAATTATGGATTTTACTTGTATAATTAATACTAAATATCTGTTTATCCTTGACCACATAGTGCGTCTCTAAAGGACAATACCCTCTCGATTTGTTGAGATAAGTAGTTACAACTCCCTTAAAATCTGTCATACTTTTGAAACTAACTATATATATATTTAACCCCTTAACGACAAAGCCCGTACATGTACGGGGTTGCAGTGCAACGAGATGACAATGCCCGTACATGTACAGGCTGTCGTTAAATAGCTGCATCGCCGCGATGACGCTGCGATCGGCATCTTTGCAGTATCCACGGAAGCCTCACAAGTGAAGCTGACCGTGGATCTGGAGAGGAAAGGCCTCCCCAGAAGAAAAATGGCCCGGTTAAAACAGCTTAGGAAGCGATCGGAATCGCTTCCTAAGCATAAACAGTGTTGCTGACATGCCTCAATACCAAGGCATGTAGCAACACAACCCCCCTACCCCCATAGCCTTGTGATTGCTCCAAAGAGCAACCACAAGTGCCATCATGTAAATGATGTTGGCGGCATTCACATGGTGGCTTCAAAAATTAAAAAAAAAAAAATCCAGATCCTCTTGAGAACTTTCAGGTACTGCATCCAACCATGTAAGGTCAATGGGACCCAGCCACTAATCAGGGTGATTAGTAAAAAAAAAAAAAAAAAGAGGGGTAAATTGAATTGGCCGGGTTCAAGGATGTCCCAAATATGCATCAGATGTCTAAATGGCAAAAAATACACACCCCACAAAGGTGGCCTTTTACCTTCCAAATAACCCAACAAACCCATGCATGTGGGGTATCACTGCACTCAGGAGATGTTACTGAACATGCATTGGGGTGTTATTTGACACGGACATATACCAGGAGCGATAAAAATTTACTACCATAAAGTTTGACAAAGGCTGATGGAAATGGTTAAAAAATACCATCATTTGAAATGCCTTGGGGTGTCTAGTTTTCAAAAATATATGGTTTGATGGGGTAAATTTCATTGGCCGGCTCAAAGATGCCTGAAATAGCACATGGGGCAGAATGACCAGCTTTGGGGAAAAAATGGTTTTGAAATAGCAAAATGCTACTGATACTTATTGCCCCATAATGTGCAGAAAAAAGCAAAAAAAAACATAAAACATTGGGTATTTCTAAACTCAGGACAAATAGTAGAATCTATTTAGCAGGTTTTTTCATTAGTTTTCATTAGAAAAAGATTTTTTCACAAAAAATCATATATTTTATCTTTTTTTTTATAGTAAATTAGATGTGATAAAAGTAATGGTATCTAAAGAAAACCATGTTTGTCCTAAAAAAAACAATGTATAATATGTGTGGGAGCACGAAATGAGAGAGAAGAAAATCACAGCTAAACAGCAACACTGAAAAATGTTAAGAGCCATTGTCCCACAATATACTATGAGTAAGAAACAGTATTGTCTTTAAGGGGTTAATCAGTGTTATTAAACACTCATCTACAGACACCAGACAAGCCAGAAGGCTTGTTTTTTCCCTCAGAAATCTCATGGTGCTGCCGCAACCTCAAAGGATTCTGGGTAGGCGCATGCACATAAGGCTAACCATTATCACCTTTTCCTCTGTATCCATTTTATACATGGATCCCTTGAAAGTAATTGCCCGCTGTACAAGACAGCCTTTAGCCAAAACGCGGGAAGAGGTGCAATAGCCAGACTCTGACTCCATTTTGTATTCATGCGAGTGTAATATGCTAAAATATAGTAGGAACTTCAATCCATTCTGTGAAGCAAATGCGGTCTAAAAGGTTAATAAACGTGTTTTACATAAGGCTGGTTGTTAAAATAATGTAAAAAGACTTGGGGGGAATACAATTTGTACATGCTACAATTAAACTCGCCTATTCCAATGCCCTTATCAGCTTTCTTTGCACAACAAACAGTATCACACCCCTATCCAAACCTCCTTATGCTATAAACCAATGAACACGCCTAGTTATTGAAACAGCAACACCTTCCAACCAAAACATCTGAACTCTTCTAGTAAATCTAGTAAAATATGTTCTGATACCATAGACAGAGATGAACAGATCAGTCAGATATTTAAAAACAGAACGCCACAAACATCCACAGGAGAATAAAAGTATAAAAGAGTATTGACCAGGTTCCACTGGTTGTTGCTTACACACCATAGCTTAACCCCTTAAGGACCAATGACGGGCCAGGCATGTCTCCCAAAAAGGGTCAGTTATCAAGTAATGACATGCCTAAGACGTCATGACATTAAACAATCTTAAATCCCTTTCCTTGCTTAAACAGTGTTGTTTTAATGCCTCAATGTCGAGGCATTCAGCAACACCAAGATCGGCATCAGAGGCCATGTCTGGTCCCTTCCCGGGGCGTCAACATCCGCCATACACTGTATGGACGCTCGTTTTAAAAGAGTTTAGGAGGCGATCGTTGATCACTTCAATGGCGTCTCTGAAATGCCTCAATATCGAGGGATTCAGCAACACTTAACACCCACCCCAAGATGGCAGTGCATCATTTAAGAAAATAACCAAGTTGCCAAACTTTAAACTTTTTGTGAAAATATAGAGAAAAAAATAGCTAAAAATAAAAAATGTGGTAACATTTTAAAATAATTATGCAGTAATGTCACCATCAAGGGAACCACCCAGCTCCAGCAAAATATTAAAATAATAATAATAATAATAATGAAAATAAATAAAATAAAAAATAGTTTATTATTATGAGCAAGTGTTAAAATTAGCATTGCATCTTCCCAAAAGCATTTCAAATACCCAAGGGGTGTCTAATAAAAAAAAATGAATTGGGTAAATTGGAGTGGCTGGGATCAAAGATAGGGCATAGGCACAAACTGAACAAAATCAGGGGGGGGGGCGACTTCTCATATGTGACACTTTAGCCCCCAAACAACCAGACAAACCCATGCATGGGGTATCACTGTACTCAAGAGATGTTGCTGAACACATATTGGGATGTTGTTTGACACGGACATATACTAGGAGCTGTAAGTTCACACCTGAAGTACAATACCAGCATTTGAAATACCTTGGGATGTCTAGTTTTCAAAAATACCGTATCTGATTATAAGATGACCCCCCAAAATTTGAATATTAATTTAGAGAAAAAAGCCAGAATAAGACTACCCTATAGAGAAAAAAGTTTACTAGTAAATACTAATTCACATGTAATCTATTTTTTGCCACTCTGCCCCCCCAGACATGCCTTTTAATCGCCTATTTGCCGCTCTGCCTCCCAGATATGCCTTATACACCCATATATGCCGCTCTGCCTCCAGAAAACCAATGAACCCCGTCCCCATGCCACTCTTAACCCCCCCCCCAACTTACCAGTGCATCCCTTTAGTTGTGACCCGTGTTCAGCCGGTGGAGGTCTGTGTGATGCAGACGTCTGCTGCTGGTGGCCAGTACTTCTGCCGGGGCTCATATGACGGAGCGTCTGGATCTTAGTCTTGTAGTCAGACCTCTACTTTAGGTCTGATTAGAAAACGACCTCTAATATAGGACGAAATTTATGAATAGGCAACTTTTTTTTTCTTTAACTTTAGTTGTTGAACACAAAAGTAATGGATAGGAGTTGAGTTTGTGGTGTAACTGAATTAAAGTGACTTTTTATGCATACATGTGAGGGATCTCCCTTTACTATTGATTTTTTTTTCTGTCTTACAGAGTGTGTTTACAATGTTCCTTGGTCCTTTTACCTTTTTCAATGTACAGAAGACTAAGTACCTCCAGATACTGACATCACTAATGAGATGGATTGGTAAGTATGGGAACATTCTATTATGTTCTGTAATCTGGTAATCAACGCCTACTTAGTCAGTGGGAGCAGTGACCTGTAACCATTTCAGTGCCAACCATGGAAGTAGTCCAAGGCCAGCATAAAGGGGCCAGAATGTCAACCATGTAACATGTACGTTACTACAGAAAATCTTTTTCTGTAGCACCGTGGGGGTTACTGACTCATTTCTGAGCCCACCAGTACCCATCTTACCCCTTTCCCTGCTTAAGCAATCTGTGAAGATGGGAACTCTGCTGATCAGTCACAGACCTGAAGCTTTTCTAACTAGTAAGCTCTAATCACTGCCGTATATGTTGCATACAGTGAGGGGGAGAGAGCATTCTGCCAACCAGTCAGTAATGTTTCTTGACTTTGCCTGCCGCTCTTCTTAATGTGTGATGCTGCCCAATGCCTTCTAGCGTTCTGAATTGCCTTTGAAAGCTCTCCATCTTCTCCCCCTGTCCCTAGGCAGGGCTTAATGTGCAATCCTAACTGACTTCACTATCAAAATCTCTCAAAACTCACTATACAGGGCAAACAACTAAAGGAAAAGGGAAAGCGAGTGGAAGGGAAAGAAAAAAAAAAAAAGAGGAAGGATTTTTTTATGGTTTTTAACCTTTTCTTTATTTTGATCCTTGGTTCTTCTATTTAACCTGTTGTTTTTTTATCCACTGCAGCTTTTAGCATTATGATTGTTATAGCACTTGTCCGGATTGCTGCAGGGGAAGGGGCCGGTGATCCACCCATAGCCCAGTTCTCAGGGATACGGAACTTATTTGGTGTCTGTGTGTACTCTTTTATGTGCCAACATTCTCTACCATCACTGATCACGCCCGTGTCCAAAAAGAAGCACCTGACTGGACTTGTTCTTTTGGACTACATCTTGGTTCTTGCCTTCTACAGCCTACTGTGCTTCACAGCCATTTTTTGCTTCAGCTCAGGAGCTCTAATGGATATGTACACTCTTAACTTCAGTGGCTGCAGCCCCTACGTGCCCACAGTAGTTGGCTACTTCCTTGGACTCTTCCCTGTTTTCACAATCAGTACTAACTTCCCCATCATTGCCGTCACACTTTGCAACAACTGGAAGACCCTCTTTCATCGTGAGGGTGGGACCTACCCTTGGATTGTGGACCGTATCGTGTTTCCCCTCATTACACTGGTGCCTCCAGTCATTGTGGCCTTCTGTACTAACCACCTTGAAATTCTTGTGAGTGTCACAGGAGCATACGCAGGGAATGGAATCCAGTATGTAATTCCAGCTTTTCTGGCATTATGTAGTCGAAAGGACTCTGCCTTGGTATATGGGCCTGAACTCAGTAATAAATACCTTTCTCCATTTCGGCAAGTTGGCTGGGTGTGGTTTGTGCTCTGCTGGGCACTGGCTTGTTTCATCTTTGTAACAGCTAACATCATCTTAACTGACATCAACATATAATTAGGTTGTAGGTATGCAGGACACATGAGAAGGCAAGGAAAAAAAGTTTTCCGCCTCCACTATATCTATTGTTTCTTATGATGTTGGGCTGGTCCCTGTCTTACTATGTATATTGTTTTCTTTCCTGTTAGAATAAGTGTTGTGCCTGCACATTGGAAGATAAAAGTGAAAAACTTAACTTCAACGGTCTGATATTTTGCACAAGTGATGTCTGTTTATATGTGCCTTGCTAATAGATGGGAACTTGAGAATCTTGGACCTCAAAACTAACTTTGATTTGTCTCTTTACGGCTTAAAATTTAACTGCTGTACTTTTTCGTTCTCTCCAAGTAAAATCCTAGCACATTTCTGCTCTGCATTAGGTAGCTTTGTGCATTGCACATAGGAAGTGGTTTAGCAGACCTGCTACTCTGGACCAAAGCTTTTTTTTTTTTTTTAAACAGAATAAAGTGAAACGACTTAAGAAATTGTGTATTTAATGGTGGGGTAACTCTTACTACAGAGGAGCTTCTACTGCAAGAAGTGTGGCGCTGGCCCTGTACAATTCATGGAAAGTAGTAAAACACCTAACTGATTGAGCTATACATTATACAAGGTCAAAATCCTTTTACTGGAGAAACCTGCTGGGTTCAAGGACAGATGGGGTCCTTGGGTAACACAGATACACTGTACCCATAGATATTTACCACATAATTTAGTCTGTCTCTGTTTCATGCCCAGGAATTATATTTAAGGGGACATGAAGGGAGCAACAGACAAAGCTAGGAAACCATTATATGAAACATGTTTTTGTTCCCACGAAGCCACATGAAAGTTAGCAGAGTGTCTTCACTTAACCAATTATTAAAAATCATATAAGGCAGAATAAAAAATACATCTTTACATCAGTCATGGAAGCTACTTCTGTCCACGTGTTGGTACACTAATACACATAGCCATACAAGGGCATAAAACCTGAGCCCTTCTTCCACAGTTTTTCTGGCCCTAAAAAATTAGAGACTATTAGATTACATATTGTAATATGTGGGGAGGATGGTAAACAAGGGTGGTTCCATGGGCGTAGGAACCCCTAAAAATCTGGGGGGGATAGCATTTTTTCTGGTAGGGTATACCTGACCATTTCACCAACAGGGACTTTATGACATCACATTATAAATACATAGACATTAATATGTAGTTGGCCCCCCCTTTGCAGCTATAACGGCTTCCACTCTTCTGGGAACGATTTCCACAAGATTTTGGAGAGTTTCTGTGGGGAATTTTTGCAGCCATGCCTTTATGGGCCTTGTTTTGTACACTGGGGCAGTCATGATGGAATAGAAAAGGACCTTCCCCAAAACCGTTCCCACAAAGTTAGAAGCATAGTGCTGTCCAAAAAGGTATATCACCTTCACCTCATAAAACGTTCTACTGGATGAATGGGAGAAAATTCCCACAGAAACAGAAAAATCTTACAACCACAGATGGACCCCACTGGACACGGACACAGACACTACTATGATGTATTGAAGGAACCATCTAAGACTCCTAACACGTCATGCACACAGGAACATATCCACACACTTAAACACTTGAATAACATATACACACATGCACACCCTAACATACACACACACAATAATACACCCTAAAACATTCCCACCCTAATATACCTAGACACATGCCCACCATAACACACCTGGAAACATACTAACATACCCATAAAAACAGATTTGCACAATAACAAACCCACAAACATACGCTATCACACACTGACACACATTCAAACACATCCTTCACTTACTCTGCCTACCCCTAGATTAACTCGTGGTGCTTTGTATTAGTGATGCCCTAGACCAAGTAGCACCCCGAAATATTCTCTTGTATCCGAATGCTGTGACATACAGTGACACACACTCATTTTAACCAAAAATAGGCCTGGATTTAACCCTAGGTGCCCCTGAGTTAAACATGTGTTACAGGGAATCATAATCTTCCCTTTAAGTACGACATGCCTGCTCATACACACATATACACTATCCATACACACATATGCACTGCCTTTACGCATGCCTGCCCACAAAAACACACACATACACTGCAATTGCCTGCACATACACACTTGCCAGTACTCACACACATGCACTACCCTTATACACGCCTGCCCAAACATACATAAACTGCTCACACACACACACCTCCCCATAAATATACACTGCCTTTGCACATACTTACACAGACGTATACACTATAAGACAAATACACTCCTTATATACACACATATACACTGCCCATACACACGTACACATATACACTGCCCATACACACGTACACATATACACTGCCCATACACATAATACACTGCCCACACACAGTACACAGATTACCACTGCCCATACACACTACACATATTACACTGTCCCATACACATTATACACTGCCCACACACTACGTACACATATACACTCTCATACAGACTACACATATACACCGACCCATACACGGACGTACACATATGTACACATCCGCCCATACACAGCGTTACACATATACCACTGCCCATACACACGTACACATATTACACGACTCTATACTAGACTTACACATAATTACACTGCCGAACACACCTACGCATAGTACACTGCCATACACACGATACCCATATACCACTGCCATACACAGCGCTGACACATATACGACTGCCATACACATATACACTGGCCCATAGCTAACACTACCATTATACACTGCCCGTACACACGAACACATATACACTGCCCATACACATATACACTGCCCATACACTGCCCATACACATATACACTGCCCACACACACGTACACATATACACTGCCCTTATATGCGTGTGCCCATACACACATATGCCTGCCCAAGTGCCCATACACATTCATAGACATTGCCCATATACATGCCTCACTATATATATATATGCACACACACATATCTACCATCAGACCCCCCCTTGTTTTGCACATCAGACCCCCCTCATTTTGCACATCAGACTCGTTTTGCACATCAGACCCCCCTCGTTTTGCACATCAGACCCCTTTTTAGTCTGTATTTATACAGTTCAACAAAATGGGTCTATTCACTAAACTGCAAGTTGGCAAGTTTGCAGCCTTGTTTCTTGTGAATCATTCATGATTTGGGATGAACTGGAATGCCAATTGTAAGCCAGGCCTTCTTGTACAACATAGAAACATAGAAAGCGATGGCAGATAAGAACCAGTAGGCCATTCCAGTCTGCCCAACCTCTGAGTACTTTCCTTAGTACCTGGCCTTATCCTATATCTAGCTTGGCCTTATGCCTATCCCATGATTGCTTAAATGTCTTTACTGTTTTAACATCTACCACTTCTGCTGGAAGGCTATTCCATGTGTCCACTACCCTTTCCGTAAAGTAATATTTCCAGATGTTACCTTTAAACCTTTTCCTCTCTAGCTTATGACTATGTCCTCTTGTTGTGGTACAACATCAGTGTCTAATCTAATAAATGGCTAAATGGATGCAAATTCCCACAGACATATTCCAGACTATTGTGGAAAACCTTCACAGAAGAGTGGAGGATGTTATTAGACTTGGGCGCCAGTCAACTCTTCGTGGGTTCATCTTCATCTTTGGCGCCAGGAAATGTCCATACGAGCAACTCTATTGGTCGCCTGCAGGGGCCTTCTCTGCCATCAACCAATGAAGTGCACCTGTTCTTTTAAAATCCTGTTCCAGCAACTTGGCCGGCAGAGACCACTGGTCTCCCTGCTTCAACAGTTAAGGGTCCATACAAGCAACTTTATTGGTCGTTTGAACGGATTTTTAACTGTTGGAGCAGGGAGACCAGTGGTCTCTGCCGGCCAAGTTGCACCAAGTTAACCCCTGATGGCAAACCTACGGATTTCCGCTCCCATTATCTACGCAGGGGTTAACGGGAGCGGAAATCTGTAGGTTCGTTAAAAGGGATACAGTACCTACCTTCTCAACTTTATTTGGGATTCCCAGTTAAGAATGCCACATGTTAATCACTTTAACCCAGCTAAAACAATCATTAGTCTACAAACACCTCCCATATTCCCATTATGATGTGTGTATGGAAATATGACTAGCAACATCATTTTTACCAGGTCTGGGAACAGTATGATTTATGATATTTGCTATAATCCATTGGATGTGAAACTAGGAAAGACTAAGTGCAGCTAAGTATAGCTTTCTCTACTGGGGATAAATTACATTGTGTCTCCTCTGTGAAGTGTCCATTTATATTAACTGTATCTCTCTTCAAATTGTTCCTTTTACTGCAAAATTGTGACACATTTCTTGCCATCAAGGAGAAATAGTATATCCCTGAGAAAGCGGACGTGTTCCAATTTTAAGTTATTGTGATATCTTAAATAGGAGTTAGGGTTTATATGTATTTGGAAATATGTCAACTGTACCATTTCTGCCTTGCTGCTTTCATGTATATGTTTGCATTAGAGATGGCATCTCTCTACTACACAAGGTTCATAATGCAGAATACTTTTTTCTCCTTATAGTTTTGGTCATCAATAGGATGTGTTATTAACATATTTATTAACATTATTATTTGGAAAGGATATTCATTCTTCATTTTTTAACTGCTTGCAAGTCTTTCTGTGATGTCAACTTGGTCGCTAAATTCCAAAATCAGGCAGGCGTTACAAAAGCATCTAAAATGTAATTGTTCTCCCCTCTGCAGCTTTTAGTATGTTCAGTGCACATACATTTGCAGATTCGTGCATCCTTCATTAATGATAAAGGATCTAAAGTTTAAAAAACTATGTTTTACAAGCAGCTGAACTTGGAAAAAACAAAAATTGTTTATGTCTAGATCTAACTGTATATGACAGCATTTGATGGTGTCATTCTTGGTGCCCATGACAATCTTTAGTTTGACCGAGGATAGGCATTATCAGCTCTGACCAAATGCGGGCCTAAACAGTGAGATAAACCATAGTATAAAAGCTGGATAAGGCTGAAGGTTAACTTTAAAATAGTAAAAGAATTCAGCAAACCTTGGGGGTGTGCATAAACTTTTCCTAAAAAATACTTAAAAATATTCAAATAATTGCTCAGAGAAAATATAAATGTAAGTAGAATGCAATAACTTTGCACACCCAAATAAACTAAATGAAAACAAGCACAAACATACACATCCCTGGGAGTATTGTTCTCAATATATCTACTCTGCTTTCTCATTCCTTTCCCTTGCTCAGGTTGTTTAAAATGTATAAACTCTATGGGAGGCATGGGATAGGGGTGAAGAGGATATAAATGGAGACTATTCCCCCAGATAATTTTGTTACCCCTGCTCTACCGTATTTGGAATGGGGTTCCAAGCTACTTTGTAAACCCACCGGGCATACAAGGTGATATTTGCCCAATTTGTGCAGGCTTGCAACTGCAAACTAATTACTAATTATTTTTCCAACAAGCATTTACAGTTTAGTGAATAGACCCCACCAAACAGACACACCAGTTAAATATACATAATGATCACAATGAAATATATCATGACCTTACAAATACTAGTAGCAGTGTACTTAAACTTATAAAGAAGGAAAATCAAGAAAACACATACAAAGAGCAAAACCTTCTCAACTTGTTGGGGTAATATGATATTTTAGCTCTAATGCAGTGCTTGGAGGCAGCGCCAGCGCCAGTTGCCCATTGCAATGTACAATTGTACATCTGTATGGCATGTTGCAACTTGCAGACCCTGATCTTCTTTCTGGATGCGGGTTCCCTTGTGACATCATCCCATATGCCCTCTCAGTAGGGAAAACCCTACCATATCGTTCTTTGACATTCCCGCCTAGCTTGTGCCTAGCCACTTGCAAGTGTCTTATTGTGCTTGGCTTTTCCATACCCATGAGCAGGGTTCCTAAATGTAATGGTACTTGTGTTCCAGGTTGTTGTCCGACACATTTATTTTTTCATTCAGTACCTGTTAAAATATTATTTTAGTTTTTGAAAATCGATATGAACATGGTCCATAAAAGTTGTGTATACAGTGGCACAGTTGATTTATCTCTTACTCAGAATACCACAGACCTATACGTAGTAATGGACAAAGACAGTGTATCTGGGAGCAATAAGTGCTGCTTTTCAAGATTCTTCTCATGACGGACATGCTTGGAAAAAACAAAGCTGTTTCTGTACACTTCCATAATATGGATATTATCATTCGTTATTTACGCACAAAAGATGTAGCGTGTTTGCCAGCATGTTCTCAATGCACGTGTGCATTTTTAAAACATAAATCACATTAAAATATTCAAAAATGATAAAAAAATATGTCACAGAAAGTAATAAACAGCTAGTTTATTATCTTTTCTGCCTGTCTGATAGAAAACTAGTATAGTGGACTTAATGTATAGAAGGTTTAATGTAGTGATAAAATGGAGCTTTTGCTTATCTACTGGTTTCCTTTTTCATGATTTTCATCTAGCAGATGAAATGTTATGCAGTTATGGTTGCAACCTCCAGCATTTTTTACTGGCTGCATATCATTATCACATACCGTTAACTGGCACTTAAATAGCTCAGCCTGGCAGGATGCTGTATGTTCTTGGAAGGAAACAAATTAATCATAAAATTTCCTAGACGATTCTCACCTGCATTACTTCAACTTTTTTTACTTCATCAGCATATGAATTTCATTATCTATGTAGAAATTATATATGGCTGCTAAAAGTGAATACCATGATAATTCTAGGCATAGAGCAAATGTCTGCTATTCTGACATCTGCGTATATGTCTATAAAATTATTTTATATGTCTATAAAATAATATAACCAGTAAATACGTAACAAAAAAAAATTCTAAGAGCTGTCACTCAATGCATTCTATGTTATGTCGTCGCATGCGTTGCAGTAAGATTTTTTTTTAATTGACCAATATATGGCATGTAGAAATATGAAGAATATATGAAGAAATATTGCTCAGTGAGCTTCTACTGAGACCTTGTACAAGATTTAGTGCAGGTAAAAAATGTGATTGGTTTATTTCCTTTAAATATTTACCTCTAGTATATTACTCATTTTATTTATCCATTTTAGTGCAGTTAATGACGCGTGTTATATTTATATTAAATTGAGATTTCTGTGATGCACAAATGCACTCTGTACTCGCAATTTTAAAAATTCACATCCTATAAATTGCGAACTATTTATATATAGTGCATAATGTTGGCTGTGATGATCCCTGTTATTAAAAATAAAATAATCCAATAATAGCAACAAAAAAAAAGAAAGATAATGTTAGTTAATCCTAGAAACACAAGCCTGATCTTCAACTAAATAGCATGGCTACTACAGCCAGTGCTAATAAAAGGTCTGGCATGGAGAATATTATTTTATATATCTGCACAATGCAGTAACAGATGCTTCAACAGATTTCTATGTCTTCTGAAACATCAGTCCCAATGTGTTCATTTCTTGGCGTGTTTCTGAAAAATAAAATATACCAGCTGTTTCATATTGAGAAAACATAGCAATCTTTGTCCCACTACAATGGTTAACATATAGGCTCAGAATTAATGTTGGACATAAAGGCTCCCAACGTACGTACAGCTAAAACTTTTTTTGGGGGGAATGGCATGTTCAAAGTAATTCACATCTTTTGAATTGTATTACATGGCATCTGTTCCTTCACTGGTCAAGTAATAGACAGAAACAATGACAATGATTGATATTTTTTGTACAGCCGATTTTGACAGTTACATCAAACATAATGCAAGTAAAGGAGAAATATCAAGCCATGTCTGCAATGAAAACTGCAATACACGTAACCATATTCATTCGCCGTAAAAGCTTATTTTCAGTACAAGCCAAAAATAGAAATTTCAATGCCTTTCAATAAAGTACTCTGATATTTGTCAATACATTGTATATGCTTCTATTATATCAGTTAGGATTTGTCTCTATACAGTGGTTAAAAGCACAGTTTGTGATGAAAATGTAATTATTTTGAAGAGGTCAT
Organism: Spea multiplicata; assembly: GCA_009364415.1. Lineage (NCBI taxonomy): Eukaryota > Metazoa > Chordata > Amphibia > Anura > Pelobatidae > Spea > Spea multiplicata. Next base: position 9,637,521 of record VKOC01000010.1, read on the forward strand.
TTTGACGCTACACACTCTATTCTTAAAATGTAACTTTAGTCTGTTGGTAATAGGTTATTTTAACTATAATATAGCTATATATGGAAAGGAGGTGGTGCTATAGGTGCACTATGTGTTTAAAAGTTACCACTTATCCATCAAAAGATACATATAAACACACATAATTGAATATATCAGTCTCAATCATATATTTATATTTGCTCATAAGACAAGGGTTTTTTAAGAGCAAATGCTCTGAAAAATACCCCTGGTCTTATATTCAAGGTCTTCTATAAGACTAAGATCCAGCAGCAGGAGACCTGGATCTTCCTCTCTGGCAGGCGGTGAACGTAGACGGCGATGTGCGCAGACAACCTCAGCTGCTGTACGGCACTTACGCCGGGCAGCAGCAGAGGTTGTCTATGCACACTGTGCATACCTCCACCAGCTGCCCCCACTAGACACCAGGGAGCATGGGGGTAAGTCTGGGGATGCATTGGTGGTAAGTCTGGGGGGGGGAGAGTTGCTATCAGGAGGGCAGAGTTGCATATAGGGGGTATAAGGCATATCTGGGCATATATAAATATGAAAAAAATAGTTTACATGTAAATCAACATTTACTAGTAAAACTTTTTTCCTATTGGGTAGTCTTTCTTTTTCCGTCAATTCAGGGACGGAATCAGAGGGGCACCGGGACAATGCATTATCCCAGAATTAATGTGAACCAGGAGCACTGGGCATAGCCCAAGGTGAACTTCTAAATAGCCAAACATTTCCTGGACCTGGTCAGGACCCAGGTGAGCAGGTCGGGTAGGAGCCCAGTAGCAGGGGATACGTGAGGTTCTGTCTGTGCCTCATAATGCCTCATAGCTGAGAGAAGATACAGACTGGCACAAAGGAGGACACCACAAACAGAAAACTGATATATAGTCTATATTGAGGTAACTGGGAGGACAAGTAAGTACAAGGCAAGAAGTCTCTTTGGCAGGAATCCCAATGGCGAGGCGCACGGCAGGAAGCCCAATAGCAGGACGCACGGCAGGAAGCCCATTAGCGGGACGCACGGCAGGAAGCCCAATAGCGGGACGCACGGCAGGAAGCCCAATA
>VKOC01000010.1:9638706-9685586 GCA_009364415.1 Spea multiplicata
CTCACAATCTACCCCCCTCCTCACAATCTACCCTCTCACCCCCTTCCCCGGTCACTTACCTTCAACTGTTGGGAGCCGCCGAAGCCGCTGCCGCTGCCCAGAGTGCAGCGTGAGGAGTTTGTCTCGGGTGCCGGCGCTTCATTGCTGAGCGCCGGCATATGACGTCATATGCCGGCGCTCTGCGTGAAGCGCCGGCACCCGAGACAAACTCCTCACGCTGCACTCTGGGCAGCGGCGGCGGCGAGCAGAGGAGTCCCGGACTTCTGTCAGTCAGGGGGGCCCAAGAGTTGCCGAGCGGTCGTTTTCACCGCTTGACACCCCTTGGGCCCCCCTGACTGGCAAAACTCCAGGGCCCGGTCGCAGTCGCGACCCCTGCGACCCCGGTAGTTCCGCCACTGGTAGCAGAGCGTACAATGCACTACATGACAAGCTTGGTTTTCACATTTGAATAATTAGTGTTTTAAACCGATAGCAATAAAGATTCAATTACTGCTAGTTTCTCCGCAAAATCAATTATACACGGGCGCCCTCTGTCGGCCATGGGAATGCTCACAGCTCAAAATGCAGCGGGAGGAGTTTATGGCCATGTTGCTTTCAATTCAGGCCCTGTCATTCATCGGGCCTGTCATTCGAAATGTGTACGCGCGGTTACTGGATGTGGGGTCCGTCTCGTCGTGTGAGCTTTCCAGGAGGTTTCCGATATCGTACCAGACGGCCACTAGGTAAATTCTGTATTCTGTCTTTTATATACGCTTATGAAGAATGTAACTACAAGACTTTCACCAGCCTTCCAGTCTGGTGCGTTTTACGTTAGTGCCCAGTAAAGTCTAGTCAACCATAATTCAGGACTATTGGCTATCATTTTCATTCAGAGTGAGGTGTAGGAGAATAAAGATGTTCGGGTTTCGTATTTGGCAAGGTTTGTGGGAGTACAGCTATGCAAATATCCGACGCTGCAGGGGACTCGATCCATAGGTTTAAGAGTCCGGCTGTATGTGGGCATGACTGCAAGTGTTTGGTGAATATAACAGTAGGTATCATGTGGGGTCATATGTGTAGATATCTGCAAGGGTTAAACGAGTGCACCTCTGTGGGATATGACTTATCTTATGAGAATGCATGCCGTAAGCATCATGAAAAAATCTAACATTTTACCGAACACATTCATAGTATATAGAACAGAATTGTGGGATATGCAACATATCAATAACCATGTGATAGATATAAACCATATTTGACACTGGTCCTGCAAAGGTTTAGCCACAAAGCGAAAACCCACCTTTTTAGAACACACAAAAAAATTCCCTAGGTGAGTACCCTGCGGGGAAAAAACTAAACTTAAATAGAATCATGAAAAATAAATGTGTGGCTGTTGTATTTAATTTAAATTGAACCTAGTTCTGCCCCTTTTAATTCAGCTTAACTTTTCTGCAGTTGTCGTTGGCATGTGCAGCTTTTCAGCTTGGTTAGCCAATCACCTTCTTGTGATGTGCCCGCTACTCTGAGGAGCACCCATCCTGTATCTTCTAAAGTTAGAAGAGTGCTGATAAATAGATATCTGCCAAGGTTATAAGATTTACGATTATTAGGGCAAGGGCTTTTAGTTGTCTGCCAGAGTTATTTAGATTGAAGATATACAGTTAAATGTCAGGGTTAGTAGAATGCGGTTATGTTTTTATTGACCAGGGTCAAGAGAGTCTAGCTCTTGGTTTATTGACAAGGGTTAGGAGAGCATAATTGTGAAGGTATCTGGCTGCAAGGGATTACATTAAAATTGCAGATGTATAGGTGATGTGTTGTAGACTGCAATGGTTTATGTGTCACAATAATAACAACACGATATTGCAATAAGGGGACTTTAAATATTCACATGTCTCCTAGAGTCAGTTGAAAGGAGCCAGGTAAGTATCGCACCCTGCACTGTTTTAGAAAAGTGGTTAATAGTCAATCAACCACCTGGATTTTCTCTCCCACTCATCTTGTTTTGGGGCAAATATGGCACAAGCAGGCTAGTTGGGGGCACCGACGAGCAAAGATGCAATAGACAAGTTTGGGGACACTGACAAGCCGTTAGGGGCAAAGATGGCACAAACAAGCTAACAGGGGCTAAGATGACTGAGATCTCATTACATGTTGTAATTATTTAGAATGCACCTTACCTTGTTTGCTGCATTCTTTTAACCACCTTGCTCCAGCTTTTGGATCACTGGATCCTTTTTTTTCTCTTTTTTACTTTTTCAAGGAGTGCATAGATACCTCTGCAACTTTCCTCATTCTCCGAGGATCTGCATAATTGGGAGTGGCCCTGCCGGATTCTACACTGCTCAACATCTACTAAAGGTAATACTTTTAGTATAGTGGATTTAACTTAATGGAACAGTCATACCATATGTTATATCTAGTATTTGTTTAAAAAAGCTGCATATTAGTCATTTGTATGTTCAGTAAAGAATAGAATAGCTCACCTAGCCGGACACTCTAACTAGTTAAAGTCGGTGGTGGAACAAACTTCATTAGCATCACCATAAAGAATCCACTCAGTGTGGTGCTGAGTCAACTATAGCAACGTCTACAGTTTAAAGATATTTATTGTAAAGTAATTAGATAAACCTAAATAACCTAAACAAAATGTTAGTGACACCACACTCCAAGTGATTCACAAAGTGTTAAGGAAAGGGTATGAACAGGCAGATGCAGCTCCCTCTTAAGTATTCCTCCAATAGTTTTACCAGCAACAAGCCTTCTTAATTTATTACATGAAAAAAAAACATAAACACAGTGTAATACTGTAAGAATAAATTTAGTGAATGGAATTTTACTAAGCTCAAACTGTCAAGATCACAGAAACTCATCAAAACCAATCCTTTTATTTCTCGGCTCTAAAACCAAATAAAAAATCCCAATGGTGCAGTATCATAACCATACCTGGGAACTCTCCCGGTTTGACCAGGAGATCTCTGGGTGAAGGACCCCTTCTCCGGTTCTCTGGGTAAAGACCCGAACTAGCGCTGAAAGTAATGATTATTTTCATAATCGATTAGTTGGCCGATAATTTTTTCGATTAATCGGGTAAAAAAAATAATAATATGCAAATGTTTCGTTTAAAATAAAAACGTATAATTTACATTAAGATGTGTCATTAACACTTTTATATCTTTATCACAATGGCATTTCTCTATTCGCCTTTTACTGACATAATAATTAAAGCTATATTTTAAAGGTACAGAAACCCAAAACACATTTTCTCAAACTAAGTTTTAATACCAAAAAAAAGTTTTACTAGTAAATATTAATTCATGTAAACTATTTTTTCATATTTAATGAAAAATGCCTCTTGTTTATATTTTATTTGCCAACCTGCCCCCCAGTTATGCACATCTCACCCCAGCTTGCCTCTCTGTCCCAGAAATGCTTTATACCCCCTATATGCCACTCTGCCCCCGTATATATGCCTTATACCCTCCTATATGCCAGAGATGCCACTGTGCCCTAATATGAATTATACCTCCTATATGCCATTCTGTCCCCTGATATGCCTTAAAGCCCTCTATATGCTACTGATATGCCACTCTGTCCCCTAATATGCCTTATACCCCCTATATTCCACTGTGCCCCGTGATATGCCTTATAGCTCCCTGTATGCCACTGATATGCCACCATGCCCCCTGATATGACTTTTACCCCCTTACATGCCACTGTGCCCCCTGATATGCCTTATAGCCCCTTTATGCCACTGTGCCCCCCTGATATGTCTTTATGCCCCCCTGATATGTCTTATGCCCCCCTGATATAAGAAAAACTGACAGCACTAAAATAGGTATAAAAATATATGCTTTAATAAAGATAGATAAAAAAAGAATAGATAATACACAATACAATATAAATATATAGACAATACAAACAATAAATCAAGTATTACAGCAATAAAAAAAATTAAAAAAACACAAATTGAAGAATGCACGTTATTGATAGATCCCGAATTTTTTTTACCTGCCCCACTAGGGGTTAATATATCAACAGAAGAAACATATAGCTGCTGAGGCTCTGCAATCATCTTTTGCAGAGCCTCAGTATAAGCGCACATAGCATTGTTTGCATTGGGTGCATGCACACGCAAGCGGCTGCTACTTTTGCAAGTTTAGCAATTCAGACATGTTAACTACTTTCATACATACATGTTCTAATGTCTTTTTTTTTTTTTTTTTTAAAGAAACATAGTCAACACCTCTTTTATTCCAGCAGACAGGTGTCTTGCTACTGTATGATTTTCTCTCTGTCTTTACAGCATCACTCAAAGCTTCTTGTGGATATATATGAAAAACTGCCAGTGCCCTTTGGCTTAGTACGTTTTGGTGTGGCACCTGATCATCCTGAAGTAAAGGTGAGGGTTTTTTTTTTGTACTAAGTGACTTACTGCCTGTAACATACACACCAGGGCACATTTCTACACCCACACACTATAACACATACACACTCAATCTAAAACACACTAAAAAATACTCAGTCACACCTCACACCTTATTACACTTATTATACCCTTACTTTGTCTGAAGCTCACCTTTCTTGCTGTTCACACATGAGCAGCTGTGCTAGTACAGCAGGGTCAGTGCACAGCATGTTACATATTCTCCCCTACTCTGCTCCCGTTTGAGTGTGTGGTACTTTGAATGACTTAGCAAGTCTGCCCTTGTTTACCGTGTCAGTGATACTTTTTTTCTCTTAGTCGTCAAATATATACAGTTGGCTCTAAAAATAGTTGAACATTGACATCATTTTCATAAATTCAGTGAAGTTGTAATGAGATAATCAAGATGTGATTGAAGTGCTGACTTTCAGCTTTAATTTGAGGGGATAGACAAAAATATCATAAGAAACATTAAGAATTACAGCAATTTTCATACGTAGTGCCCCATTTTAAGCTAACCTAATATAATCATAAACAAAATTATCATTTTTAATACTTGGTTGAAAATCCTTTGCAGTAAATGATGTCTAAAAACTTATTGACATCGCCAAATTCTAGGGTGTATCACCTTGAGCTGTCTGGCACTCCATAGTACTAGTATGTTTTCGGAGAGATTGTCTCGGGAGGCTTTCTACGGAAGATACGAGTGAAGTCCTTGAACATTGCATTGGTAGAATGGCCTTGCAGATAAGAGACTGAACTTTAGAATGGGTTAATATCCAAATGTCAAGCAGCTGTTCTTTCCCTGTTTATTTTTACAGTTTACATAAACTGAATTTCCAGAAAGAAAAAAAGCTTTTTTTTTTCTTTCTTTCTCTAAAAGAAGAATCCGTTCACGTTTCTATTAGATGTTTTTATGTAAAAATGTGGGGTTGTTTCTTATCTTGTTTTACTCCTTTTTTATGACTAAATGTCTTTACCGCTGTGGACCAAATAGTCCCAAATATCTGTGATACGTGTTCACTTCAGATATTTCAGTAAACCGCAAAGATGCTACATAAATATTCTATTCAAAGCAACCAACTCTCAATAAGGGGGTTGATTGTAATATAATTGCAAGAAGTGTTATAAAAGAGACAGAAAATGTAGACTCTGTTAACATCACATAAATTGTCTTATAATGGAGCAAATATGATATAATGAAATTAATGAGTTGAAACCTCAGTTCACCTTCCCACTTCCACTTTGCTGAATAACTTTATCTACGTTTTATATTTTGTACCAATTAAATGCGGACCTGTGGAGTTAATCAATGTGATAATTGATAGTGTCATGGTTTCTAAACATTCACAGCTCAACATTTGCTATATATTTTTATGAAAGTAAAAGTAGGTTGTTTTATATTAGTAACGATGGAGTCAAAGGTGTCATAGCTGTTTCCCTTTTCTTTTTGTTTTCTAAAATGTACTTTCCCCCAATTTACCTTTCTGCAACAGTCAATTTTAAAATTACTGTGTTTTTGTTTGTTTTTTGTTTTTAATTCCTCAGAATGTTATTAACACATTTACTCAGACAGCCAAATCTGAGCGGTGTGCATTTTATGGCAATGTAACAGTTGGGAAAGACATAACAGTGGAAGAGCTGCAGGCTGCTTATCATGCTGTTGTGCTGGTAAGTGGACATTGGGGTGCTGTGTATGAAAATGGATTTCTATACATGTCTCATACTGCCTGAATTGTCTCACAGAGCTACGGGGCTGACAGTAAGCGTGAGCTTGGGATACCTGGAGAAGAGTTACCTGGAGTGTACTCTGCAAGAGACTTTGTTGGCTGGTACAATGGACTCCCTTCTCAAAGACATGTGAGTGTCACTGGTAACTGTAGCAATAGTCCCCATAAATAAAAATTCTTATAGGTTTCTTGGTATCTAGAAATTACTACTACAATATCTTTGTTCCCTCCACACACAGAGCAATCAATAAACAATTCTGTTATATAAACATGTGTAAAACTTATATGTACAGCTAGCTTAGCACTGAAGAAAAGATGGTTTTATTTAATTTTGTGCACACCGTGCAATGTCAATGGAGTCCATCTCACTAATCGCTATGCAATCAGTAAAATAAGAGTTCATTTTTTTAAAAAAAATTGAATGAATAAAGAAAACTTCTGGTTACAAGTAAATATGTCCTAAATAAATAAATGAAATATATATATTTATGAGCAAGTTCCAAAAAACGGTGCTGTATCCTAGCATGGAAAGAAATACCATTGGGTGTCTGGTTTTCAAGCAGATGTCAAAATAAAAAAAAACAAAAATATGCAACTTCCTAATGTGTCCTTTAGCCCCCAAAACTACCTGACGGACCTATGCATTGGCACTATCACTGTACTCGGGAGATGTTGCTAAACCCATATTGAGGTGTTTGACAGTGAAGTATACCAGGAGCTGTAAATTCATACCTAAGATACAATGTGTGTGGGGAAAAAATTACTATCACAAAGTTTGACAAATGCTTGTAGTAGAATTAGTGAACAGTTAAACTACTAGCATTTAAAATACTGTGGGGTTTCTAGTTTTCAAAAATATGGTTTAAGGGTGGTAAAACAACCTGACATTAAAGATGTCCCAAATAGGACATGGGTGCAGAATGACCAGTTTGGGGGATAAATGGTTTTGAAATAGCAAAATTATACTTGCATCGCCCTATAACGTGCAAAAAATATTGGGTATTTCTAACCTCAGGACAAATATTTATTTTATTGTTACAAATATTAAAAAGGCAAATACAAACATTTATGAATCACATAAATATTGTTCCATGTACCCTACCAAAAGAATTACAGGCCAATATTATACCTTTTTATTAAAACCAAAAAAATCCATCAAATATAGGGAGCTATAGACCAATCTCCCTTATTAATTGTGATGTTAAACTATATTCCACAATATTAGGTGAAAGATTTAAAGAAATAGTTCCCCTATTAGTACATAAAGATCAAGTAGGTTTTATATCACCGCTCTTATCTATCATTAGAACCTCTTCCCCAGCATATAAGGAGAAATGTAAACATAATAGGAGTATCAGCAGGCCCTGAATTCCTTAAGATAAACCTATACGCTGGTGTTATCCTCCTTACTTTACTAGAACCAGAAATTTCTGTAAAAAAGGTGTTACAAGAATCTAAAAATATGGGAGGCTGTCGAACTATGAACTAAACATTTTAAAATCATCGATATTGGGTCTAAATTTAAAGAACGAGGGTAAGGAGAAAATCCATTAAGAATATGGATTTATATAGTGCAAAGAGAGAATTGAATACTTGGGTATACAAATTTTGTATATAAAATGAATGAGACTAATTATAGTATAATAAGGGAAAAAATGATTGAGTATATCAAGGAATGGGGAAACCTAGAGATGATATGGTGGGGGCATGAAAACGTATACCCCCCCCCCAACTGGCTATATATTTTTAGACTAATACCCTTGAGATTCCCCCCCAAAAAACAGTTAAATGATATACAAAAAATGTTTGAATAATTTTATTTGGGCAGGGAAGAGACCCAGTATATCTCAGAGGTTATTATTCAAAAACCTAAAAGAAGGTGCCCTTAACCTTCCAGACATAAGCAGGTACCACAATGCATATTCCCTGTTCCATTTAAGCTGATGGCAAATACCTGATGGTAAAAGTGAAGGGTGGTAGAGCAATCTCAAACTAATGGAATAGACTAAGATCTGTTAATGTGGCTCCCTGCAGAGCCCCATATGCAACAAACTGTGATCTTGAATATTTACGTCCTTTGTACATTGTCATGTTATCTTTCCACATTGTTTTGGGCACATTTATAACTTGGCTGATTTTGGTACACATGCCAGTTTTCTCTTGTCCTAAATGTTTGTTTTCTTCCATCTCGTTTTTTTTCATTCAGTACATTTCTTTGGGTTTTGTCCTTCGGAGGAGAACATTAGTTGTTGCACTTATAGTGCAAGGATACAGTAGAGCTGAAATGATTTATTCTTTTGGCGTATTCTAGATTTGAACCGAAAATATTTTGGGAGGGGCACTTTTAAACAGTCTTAACGTGTTCCATTTCAATGTAGCAGTCCTGAAATGTAGATGTGACATCTATTTTTCACAGCTTAACCCAGATCTCAGCAATGAAACAGCAGTTATTTTAGGACAAGGAAATGTGGCTCTTGATATTGCTAGAATTCTGCTATCTCCTATTGAGCTCCTGAAGGTAAGTATAGTTTAATTTTATCCTATTTTACAATGTTCCATCTTGGACACTGACTCTATGTTGTTTTGTATCCTCATAAAAGAAGACAGACATTACGCAATCTGCTTTGGATGCTTTGGTTCACAGCCGTATTAGGAAAGTTTGGCTGGTAGGGCGACGTGGGCCCCTGCAAGTGGCCTTCACCATAAAGGTATGTTTCTAAAAATGAATGGCGTATGCTGTAGGAACATTTAAATATAAGCCAACAATTACTCTTCCTCCTTCAGGAGCTCAGAGAAATGCTACAGCTGCCTGGTACTCGTCCAAGGCTTGACCCTTCCGATTACCAGGGGATTGGAGACATTGCTAAAGGTGAGGAAAGAGCCATTAGTGTGTCGGTTGCATCTCATCTTCCTTACTGTCTGCCCATTACATACTTTTCTGTCCTTTTATTATTTGAAGTTTATTATTAAGTTCCCAGCAAGAATTGTGAATATTACCTCGGCGGGAACCTACCATGCAATATGACCTCATATTAATGTTTGCTCTTGCCCATGTGCCTCTATACCTGTGTTGATGTCACCAACTATCATCTAGAGGAGTGTAGCAGCAGAAAAACTGTTACATTAAAGAGTAAAGCAGGCATATGTTTATGTGTAAATGGGGGGTTAATGGGTTATGATTAAGCTCTTATGTATAAGTGGGAACCCTTGGGGTAAACATATCTGCATGATTCTGTGTTGTCAAAGAGTGATAACAAACATGAAAATTCCTGATCCTGATATTTCCTTGACTCCCCTCTGTCTCTTACATCCAGCACTCAGTAGCACTAGGGTGGCTTCTGTAGGGGTGCTTATACTTTGGATTAATTAGGACAGGGTTAAGGTGGCACAGCATCCCAGCAACTGCAGAGTAGAATCAACAGTGGTTGGCCCGACTTGGCTTGTAGGAGTTCTTCTTCTTGGAAGTGTTTATTTAAAAAGAAAAATGCAAGGTGAATTCTTAGCCCTGACAAACCTTCTAAGTGAAAGTATTTAAGATACTGGATCTTAAAGGGCAGCTGGCAACACAGAGGGACATTCTCAAAATGGAGGGCATCTTATTGTGCAGGCACTTGAGATTAATGCTGGTGAAGGTAGGGATGTGGTGGAGCTTACCCAGATCCATGCTCTAGATGTGAAGAGGTGAAGTGAGGGAATAGTGCTGGGGAGATCAGATCTGGCTTTGCAACGGCAGGCTGATTTGAACAGCCAATTGAGTACCCCCTGTTGTCGTAGGAGTCATCAGCAATCTCCTTCCAACTGGCCCAACAATGGGGTGCGCGAGGTCTGTCACTTCAGACCTTCGCTTCCTTGCCCCAAAAGGCTGGTGGTAAAAGTACATGGAAAATCCCAGCATTTAAAATACCCTGGGGTGCCTAGATTTGAAAAATATATGATTTTATGTCGTAAATTGAACTGATCGTCTTCAAAGATGTCCCAAAGATGCTAATAGGTGGCAGAAGGACCAGATGTCAAAGTTCCAAGTTAAAAAATACACACTTCCCAAATGTGGTGTTTTGCCTCCCAAACAACCTGACGAACCCATGCATGAGTGGTATCACTGTACTCAGGAGATGTTGCTGAACACACATTGGGGTGTTGTTTGACGTATACAGTAGCTATAAATTCATACCCAAATTACAACTTGTGTGATAAAAAACACAAAATAAATTACTGACAAAGAGGGGTAGTAGAATTAGTGCATGTAAAGGGTTAAAATACCAGCATTTGAAATATCTTGGGCTTCCTTTTTAAAAAAAAAATATGTGGTTTGATAGGGGTAAATTGCATTGGCCGGCTTCAAAGATAGGAAATTAGATGATATGATCAAAAAATGTATCTGAAGAAAGCCCATCTTGTCCTGAAAAAACCCCCAATATATAACTTGTGTGGGTACAACAAATGGGAGAGGAAAAAATTACAGATAAACATAAGTACTGCAAAAGTGTTAAAACAGCCTTGGTCATGAAGGGTGCAATAAATAAAACAGCCTGGTCTGTCACGGTCAGGACTACTTGCCAAGCAGTGACTGTGTGGAGGGCGTGGGCATGAAGGGGTTAATAGCACCAGGCCTTTGGATTTACTAACTTCACCACTTAACAAGGCATCAGTTATACCAAATTAACCCCCAAATCCTGCCTGTATCCCCCCAGGTAGTCTGCCAGCACTCACGATTTTGATACCGGATTCATGAGAAATCCGAATTAGAACATCTATCTCTATATATATATATATATATCAACCCACCCTGGGCAAACAACATATATATCCTGTAGAACTTAATAACAATACGGTAATGTGTTATCCTCTATCAGGGTTTGTGGATATCAATACTAGAGCTCAATGGCAGACTTGGATTATGAATATTTTAATAACAAAAAGACAAAGATTATACATTGTCACATTTACAAAAAACAAGACATACAAAAGAAAAATAAAACGGCAAACAGTTCTTAAAAACAATGGGACTTAAACACAGGACCCTCACTCACGAGTTGCTCATGAAAGAGTTTTCAGCAATCGCTCGGCGCCCCTCTGTCTCCTCCACTCCAGCCGCCACCTGCCTACAGACTGCAGTGGTGGAGCACGAGGCGTCATATTCCGACGCACAGCAGACAGAGTGTTTATGGGACAAGGGTGGCACAGAGCGGGCTGTTTGGGGACAAAGATGGCTCACTCTGGGCTGTTTGGGGACAAAGTTGTCTCACTCTGGGCATTTAGGGGACAAAGTTGTCTCACTCTGGGCTGTTAGGGGACAAAGTTGTCTCACTCTGGACTGTAATCTGTTTGTATAATCTGGGTGCTGGTCAGGTTCTATGCGGAGAATGTGGACGCCAGGGCTGGCCTTTGGGGTGTGCAACCTGTGATCTATGTCTGTAATGTAGGGGGTTTATCTATACCTTTAATGCTGAGTTTACATGAGATTTCCAGTTGATCTATACCTGCTATGCTATGTTTTGTATTGCATACATTGTATTTATATACCTGCGAATACAGGATTTGTATGTCTGACTCTGTTTATTTGATCCATACCTTCAATCCTGAGTTTGCATGTGAATTTCAATTGATCTATACATGCAAAGCTGGGTTTGTGTGTTATTCATTTATGCTATGTTTCCATACATTATGCATACTCTCCATTCTGTTCTGTTGTCCGCAGACCTTCCCCGACCTAGAAAGCGCCTCACAGAGCTTTTGGTTAAGTCAGCTTTAGAAAAGCCTGCAGCTAAGGATTGTGCACGCTGGGACCAAGCCAACAGAGAATGGGGCCTGCGCTTCTTAAGAAGTCCCATCCAAGTTCTTCCTTCTAAGGATGGAAGAAAAGCAGCAGGAGTCCGTCTTTCCATCACAAGGCTGGAGGCAAGTACCGCATTTGCTCGATTATAAGACGATTTATTAATTTCGGAAAAAAAAGAGCCTGAATATAAGACTTCCTTATAGGGAAAAAAGTTTTACTAGTAAATATTATATAATGTAAACTATTTTTTTCATATCTAATAAAAACTATGATTGAGAATTTTTTTTATCTTCTTGTATTTCCCAACCTGCCTCCCCAGAAATGCCTTATATCCTGCTATATGCCACTTTGCCCCAGATATGTCTTATACCTCCCTAAATGCCACTCTGCCTCCAGAAATGCCTTATCCCTCCGACTTACCAATGCATTACTAGTCTTGTTCCCTGTGCTTTAGACTCCCTGGTGTCTAGTAGGGGCAGCCAGTGGACATCTGCGCGATGTGCGTAAAAAAAACAAAACCCTCCACTGCCCAATAGTTTTGCCGGGGCCTCTACGTTTGAGCCCTGGAAGGTCATGTCACATTGGCGCTCCATTGGAAGTCCCGGCAGTAGCGGAGGTTGTCTGCGCGTAGCCGTTCACCGGCTGCCAGGGAGAAGGATCCAGGTTCCCTGCAGCGATGCGGGTGATCCTCCTCTCTGGCGCAATGCGCGCAGACAACTGCTGCTGCTTCCACCGGTCCTTCTATGATGGAGCGGTGGAAGGTCATGTGACGCCCGCACTCCGTCTTAGAAGCCCCAGAGGAAGTGCCAGAGGTTGTCTGCGCGCATCGTGCAGACATCCACCTGGTGTCAGACAGGAGGATCCAGGTCCCCTGCAGCGCTATGGGGGATCTGGATCTTATTCTTATATTCTATTTGAGGTCCGATTATAAAACGACCTTGAACATTGAAGACGAGGGGTATTTTTCAGAACATTTACTCTGAAAAAACTTGTCTTATAATAGAGCAAATGCGGTATTCTTTTTTATTTATTTATTTTAGTATGTATATTATTGGTACTATGTATTTTTGCCACATCAGTTATTTGATTTTCAGCTATAAGAAACAAAAATGAAATATACTCTCTGAAATAATTAGTTTCCTGTGATGTATGCTGTTATACAGGGTACTGGCGATACTGCAGTTGCTATTCCCACAGGCCAGGTGGAGGATATATCGTGTGGACTAATTCTCAGTAGCATTGGCTATAAGAGTGTCCCTATTTCCCCAGCAGTGCCTTTTCTTAGTGAACAGGGAATAATTCCAAACTGTATGGGCAGAGTAACTGGATATCCAGGTGAGTATTATTCCTATTACAAACTTATGTGAAAAATGGAGAATAGTCACTTTCTGGAAACAAAAAAAATATATATTTTGCAGGTCTGTACTGCAGTGGTTGGGTAAAGAGAGGTCCCACTGGTGTCATTACAACCACAATGACAGATAGTTTTGACACAGCACAAGCCATGCTAGAAGACATAAATTCAGGAGCTCTTAGCTCAGACCCCAAACCAGGAGCTACAGCAATAAAAGAACTAATTACTCTCAGAGGTATGGTGAGATTCAATGTATCATTTTATTTTTCCTGTTTGTATCATACCATTGTAACCCCTATATTCTACTTTGCTCGTATCTATGGTATGTTTTATTTTACTTTTGAATATTGCATCTGATACATTTACTGTTCTCTTTCTCTTTTGATTCATCACAGGGATTCAGTCGATCTCTTTCTCTGACTGGCAAAAGATTGATTCAGTAGAAACTGCAAGGGGTCAGAAAATTGGGAAGCCTCGGGAAAAAATTCTAGATCCAGAAGAAATGTTAAAATTTGCTTGTCAATAATTTTCCGATTTCTCTTTTTAATGAAAGATGTGGGTGCAAAACCAAAAACTGTATTCCAGTCTATGACTGGATTGTGAAACATTAATTTCTGTTAACATATTACTGTAATAGAGCCTTCATTAATGTGAAACTTTATTTTTATTTACTGAGGGTGTTTTGTGCCCATAAACTTTAGACTTTTTCAGCATTTTTACACTTTTCTTAAATTACATTAATATAATGAAAATATTTTTCTGATATTTTAGTATGAAAATGGTCCCCGAGACAGTTCAGTTGACCAAAATATAATAAGCGTCTTGAATTTTAAAAACCCAACACACATTTTTTTTTCTTGGAGGTTACAGGGCACAAACTGGAACATATCAGTTCCCTTTTTCACACTTTGACATTTTTAGATTTCATTTTGTGAGGTCGGTTTCATTTAGCAGCCCACCAGCTCAAAATATCCCTACAAAAGTATTTATTTTAGGAGAGACAAGCCATGGTATTTTATCATGCATCCAGTTGGTCACCATTCATTAAGGAATTCACAAGACTTCTGGCATCGGGAACTGCTGTTGACAGCAATCCAGCCTGCCATTGAATAACTCCGACCGATCAGCAGCACTCAGTACTCATGAATGGATCCATTCATAATGGAAGTCTCTGTACGCAGGAGCGCACAATGCTACTTTCTTAATGACGTTCCATACCGGTTTTTGGCTTGCTTTTTCATGACTGCATGAAATCTTTTTCTCTCCCAAGTGGATCTTTTACTTACTTACATATTGCAGTGTATTACGCTAAACAAACTTGCCTTAGGGACACTCTTCAGAGCCTTTTTTTTTTTACTTCAAATGTTTGTAAATGCAGACTGCATGGCTAGGTGCTTGATTTTATACACCTGTGGCAATGGGTCTGATTGAAACCCCTGAACCCCTGAAACTGAATTGGGAGGTGTGTCCCAATATATTTGTCCATATAGTGTACATGCCATCTGTCCCCAAACCGCTTAACAGGGCCATCTATGTCTCTTAACAGGGCCATGTTTGTGACCAAACAGCTTGTCTCTGTTCTCTGAGATTGGTGCCGGTTAATAATCTTTGTGGGCGCCGCTAGTGAAAATTACTAAGCGGGTGGGGAAATTATGCTTTGGAGGGGGGCCAAGGAAATGCTGCTTCGGATGAGCAACTCAGGATTGTCTTCTTATGCTGCTCCCTGTAAAGTGCTGCTCTAGGCCCATATACAGCACTGTATATAATATTGTGTGTTCCATATATTAATCTACATCATCCAATATAATGTACCTATTAGGAATGTCAATAATAAATACATTTGTGTTGTATAACTTATTTATGTATTTATTAAACTATGCAATCAAATTCATTTAAATATTAGAATGTAATTTAGGATTTGTATTGAAAAATAAATCATGTCACCACCTTGTTTGATCTGTCATAAATATATGTCCATGTCTATTTTTTAGGGCTGCAACAACTAAACGATAAAATCATTAATAATCGATAATGAAAATTGTTGCCAACACATTTTATTATCGATTAGTTGAATTGATTTTATTGAATATAAGATGAGGGTTTTTTCAGATTGTTGGCGGGACCCCTTGCTGACATGGAGGTCCCAAGAGCATGGACTCACCAGCTGGTTGGAAAAGGTGTTGCGCAGCATAACGCGCACCTTTCACAAAACTTCTGGAGACAGTGCTTACTGGTTACCGGATTTAAAAATCTGGAACTTCTTAGTGGTACTGCTATTCTGTTTCCTGAGTTGGGGTTTGTGTTTGCTGTTAGTGACGCTTGGCTTACATGGCTACTCTTCTGCCTAATTGTTTTGATCCTGTGTACCGTACCTGACTTATCTGACTACCTGCACTGTGCATCAACCTCTGGCTTGTATGAGTACTTGTTCTTTTAAGTCCCTGCCTTCTTAACTTGGGGCTCAACTCCTTGCTAGGCCATTCAGGGCTTAAGAACTTTACTTAAGACTTAGGAAATGGTAATTCTTCTTGCAGAAGTGGTAGCATGTAAAAATACAGTACTGTAGATGAACAGAAATTGTATGTAATGGCTCAAAAGGAGGAAGAGTGAGAGTCCCACAGGGTAAGGTATCATTTTGTATATATGGAGGCCACAAATGGCATCCAACGCCTCAAAAGGAGGCCAGATATTGCCGAAAAAGCAGAAAGATGTTGCCTTATTTTCAGCAATATATAAAACCTTCCCTATGAAAGGATATCAACCACTGATTTAAATGTAAAATGTTTGCTTTTGCAAAATTCACAATAAGAAGGTATTCAATACAAGTTTAGGAATTTTCTATAACTATATCATTTATAAAAATTAAATTACAGACCCAAAATGCAACTACTGTGAAACCACTAAAACTGCTATGGACTTGATTTAGAACTTTTAAGGTCATAATTTGCCAGTGAGTCTGCTCCCTATTTGGGACAATCAGCACAGAACAAATTTTCTATAAACACCATACAAACAATTGTGCTTACGCCTGCTTATGTCCATAAAAATTTATACAGAAACAAACTGGCTATTAATATATCTATCTATAATATCTAGAGAGACTATTCCTCCATACAGAATCTCTCCAGAACCTTCACATTTCAAGTTCGACAATGGCCGACTCTCCTCTTCAGTTCATCACACAGTTAAAGTCAGGGGACTGGGATGACCATAGTAGGACCTTAATTTTGTGGCCAGTAAACCTTTTTGTGCTCATTTTGATGAATATTTTGAATCGTTGTCTTGCTGGAAGATCCAACCACAGCCCATTTTAAGCTTCCTTGCTGAGGCAGTCAGGGGTTTCTTCGATATATGTTCTGAGAAAATGTCCAGGTCCTCTGGCAGAAAAAACCCATAAGGACAGATGCTAGTATTTTAACTTTTTCCATGCACTTATTCTACTACTAGCCTTTGTCAAACTTTGTGGTAGCAATTGTGTTCCCCCCCACCCACACATTGTACTTCAAGTATGATTTTTTTAGTCCCTGGTATGTGTCACAAATTTGTGCTCAGCAACATCCCCCGAGCACAGTGATACCATGCGTGGGTCTGCTGGGTTTCTTGGGAGGTAAAAGGACACATTTGGGACATGCGCAATTCAGTTTTCAACTTGGAATTTTGATACATGACCTGCATGTACTATTTGGGACATCTTTGATGGCGGTCAGTTCAATTTACCCTCATCAAATATATATGTATTTTAACTCTTTCAATTAATACTAATCCTACTACCAGCTTTCGTATTTTTTTCAGGTATGAATATACAGCTCTTAGTATATGTCTCTGCCAAATAACATACAAATATGTGTTCAGCAGCCAATTTTTTGAGCATATTTTCGTTTAACTTTTTATGTCACTGGATGCTTCAATGTCAAGGCTTTGTAGCAACACCATCTGGGTGAGATTTTTTGGCTACTCAAACCATCCTCTTCACAGTGCATTGAGCCAATATAGACACATGTCCTCTTCCAGGTTGATTCATAACATTTCCAGTTGACTGGACCTTCTTAATGATTGCCCTGATGGTGGAAATTGGCATTTTCATATAGCCACCCTCCATTTTGTGAAGTTCAAAAACCTTTTGCCACACATCATAGATATTCCTTGGTCTTATACATTGTGATAAATGAGTAATGAATGAAGGAATCTGACCTATGTGTTACCAAATATCATGGTTGAACAATTTCCAGTCACCCAGATGTACTAAAAAAATAAGATATCACTTGGACTTCAATCCAATCCATTGTTACTTAAAATGTATTTTTCTCATATGAATTCATAATTGTGCCACACATATATTTCATAAATTTTTTCAGATAAACACATGTGGCGTTTGCAATTGTTTGATATCCATGCGTTTTTTGTATATTTTTTGAAGAAAAGATCAAAAAGTTAATCAATGTTTTCTTCATATTTACCAAGGGCTCATACTTGTACATGATTTGTTAATAGAATTCATAGAAATTTAATTTTAGACGTAAATGTCTAAATATACTTAAGAAAACCTCACTAATGAACATATGTGTCAAAGAGGCCCACTGGAACAGCAGCAGAGGATGGAGAAACAGTGGGCTGTCTGGAATATGTTATCAAGACAGAAAACACCCAGTAGTCGGGAAAAAAACCTTTATTTAATTCTGTACACGCCCTGCTGTCAGGTTTGGTCTGCTCTCTTCCTCTCCATCTAGCTGGTCTCCTCCCCTTCACTGTGGTAGCTGGTTCTTCATAGACACAGTCCATGCCTGGGTAGAGACACAGTTTGCCAGCTGCAGACACAAGGTAGTTTTATTTCTCATATGTATTTCAGCTAGGATTAGTTGATACTCCAGTTCCCATCACTCTCAGCTAGTCTGATATGTTACGCATCATGCAGAAGTGAGTACTCTGCAACTGGAGTGCCAAAGTTACTTTTTATAATGTTATGGATTGGCACTACAGCTGCTGTGGGATGCACATCTAATGATTCTCAGCTATCCATTTGGTTGACTGAATGTCATGACAAATGTAAAAGCAGTACTTTGAGTGCCTAATGTTACCATAATTGCTGTAAAACAACCAAGTGTCTGGTGGAAGAGGGAAAAGGTGGGGAAGATAGTTTGCCTCCTCCCTGTAGAAAATCCCGTGGATGTCCATGTAAATAAAGTGATGCTAGGACAATAAACATATTAAGCAATCTTAAAATATATGGAAATTATTATTTATTACATTTAATTTTGACAGCTATAGTTGCCAGCCTCTATCTTTGCTATTGCATTCTTTAACTTTGTCACTTAAGTCACGGATCCCAGCTCAGATAAAATTAGATGAACAGATACGATAGCTTCCAGACATGTAGCGCCTCATTCGTGAACACCAGCTGTGTTGGAGCATATGTGATAATAAAGTTCAAATAATAATATAACTATATAATAAAGATATATATATATAATTATATAAGTATATTTTAACATACAAGAGTGGTCATTAAACATTGCTTGTCTACATGCGTTTATTAGGTTGCCCAGCACTAGTAATAGGCAAACATATATTTTGAGGAAAATAGCACATGACAGCACAGTCCTGATATCTTCCCAAAGTCCCACATTTCTCCATATGAACAGGAATGCAATTTGAACTGTCTTGGCAGATTACTGGACCATGTCATATGCTAATATTTTGTGTCATGATCAATGGCACACATTTGGCATGGAAAAGACGGAGCAGTTACTAGCCCAGCGACTGGTCATTCAGTTTTCTGGCACTGTCATTGGGTTTCTTTGTTGACTTTATTATCTGTATAAAAAAGGAATCAGATATATTAATGATGCTGATGCACAGAGTAATTAAATGTTTTTTCCTAAAAAAATTAAATATTTTTTTTATATTTAATAAAAACTATGATTGAGAAAAATGCATTTCTTGTTTTTTTTTATTGCCCAATCTGCCCCCAATTATGCACATCTGCCCCAAGGCTTGCCACTCTGCCCCCAGATATGCCTTATACCCCCTATTTGCCACTCTGTCTCCCTGATATGCCTTACACCCCTGTATGCTACTCTTTACCCCCCAAGAGTTACAATACATCCCCAGACTTGGGGCCAGAAAGGAGGATCCAAACCCCCTGCAGCGCTGCGGGAATCTGGATCTTAGTCTTGTAGTCAGACCTCTAATTGAGGTATGATTATAAGATGACCTCGAATATATTTCTGACAGCATTTGCTCTAAAAAAACCCTTGTCTTACATTCAAGCGAATACGGCATATCACATTGTGGTTTGGCTAGACACATAAAGGGGCAAATGCAGTGAGGACCACACAATACTTAAATGGGAAAACTTCTCTATCATATGCATTAAAGAGAATATGATGACTGGAGTGTCCCTTTAACAATATACAAGTGTCACACAAGACAGTGTACAATGTCAAAGCACATTCAACAATATTATTGACAGATCCAGAAGAGATATTGCAATTGTATCCATGACAGCATCATAAATGTTAGGATTAAATCTTAATAATTTTGGTATGGAGAAACCATACTGAAGATGCCAGTGAAAATAGAATTTGAAGATCATGCTCTGATAATTTTAATCACTGTTGGCTCCTGATTGCAAAGTTGTTTAAAACATGCTTAAAAGGGTTAGGTTAAACACATATATAAAATGGTTGAATGGGTTGCACAAGTCCACAGTTCATGCTTTTAACTATAATGGTCAATCACTTACAGTTCTGTATCCCCCATGACTGTGGACCTCTCCAGTGCTTGTTTCCGCCTTAGAATCCCATCCAGAATCTTTTTTCTGGGGCCCAACGGGATGGAAATACTCTTAAGGTCATGGTCTGAGCATAGGGTGAGGGCTGCCAAGTCAATCTTCTCATCTTGCAGTAGGGAGAAGAGCTCAGACATCTGCAGTGAAGCCAAGAATGTTTCCAAGGGGCTGGTTTCTGGCTCTTCTCCATCATCTAACCCCAACTCATCTTCCTCCCAAGGCAGTTCCTGCTCATTTCTCCCTTCCAAACTCCCAGCACTTCCAATGCTATCATCCAGACTTGAAGATCGTTTAAGACGACTTTGAAGCATTATCTCTTCATTTTCCCCTCCATGCAAACCATTGGTTTCGTCTCTCCCCACTCCAAACAGTCCGCTGCTTAGGTAGTTCCTCCGAAAAACCATAGTGCCTAAACCTGGCCTGGTGAACAAAGAATCATGTCCTGAGTCAGTGCTGACCTCAGAATGAGCAGAATCTCCATGAAGTCCAGGGTCACTAACAGCCCGAGAGAGGGAGTCTTCCTCTGGCAGAAACATATCACGCAAATGTTGGCGACTACGTTCACGAGGGCTTGCATAGGTGCCTTGTTTTACAAACATGACATCGTTTCCCAGTTGAAGGCCTGAGAGTGAGCGCACGCTCTTTCTACCATCCTCGTATATTTTGAATGTTCCTTCTATCTGTTTCCTCTTCTCTAACTTCTTTTGCATCTTAGTCTTGCCTTTGGTGGTGCCCGCAGCATGAGAATATGGCATGGTGGTAAGCAATGTGGCACTGGGAAAACGCTGGCTTACAGAGCTGTTGAGGAAAAAAAATTGTCACTAACAAAGCTTGTAGATAAAACAAATATAAATTTCTTACCTTGGCTGAACCTACTCACACCGCCATCATACATTAGAATGTAAAAAACACATTGACGGGGATACAATTCCATCTTCCATTCATGTTAAATGCCAGTAGTGAAAAATGATTAATGCCCACTGTTAATACCTTCCATACAGCATACCCAGCAGAGCTTTCCACTAGTATCTGACAGCAACAGCCAATACAATGAACAAGCAGAGTTTCTGAGTGGCATCCCACTTGTTTCCCCGACCTTAGGGAAGCAACAGACAATGTGCAGGCAGTTGGGGAGGAGTTAAACGGGACAGAAATAAAAAAAATAACTAAGGCATGTGATGTATTTACAACAAGTCTAAAGGCTCAGACCTCCATAGCCCAAAAACATTAGGGATCCATCCACAGCTGCCCCTCTACCCACTGATTGTCTTTCAGTGACCGGAAGATCCATGTGTGTCAAAGTTTATTTAGAAGATATTAAAGCGAAAGTTAGGTGTAATAAAAAAAATAGAAATCATCCCTCTTTCTCCACATTGTTCTCTCCACCCACTGCAATTAATATGCTGTTTTATGATATCAATAATATGTGGCTAGTATGATCTCCATGTTGCTTATTGCTTTCCATTCCATGGATTGTGTTACTTTGTACTATTCCATTTACCTGTACTTATGTTGTATGATGTCGTAATGCATGTTGTTACGGATATATCTGATAACACTTTCCAGATTAATAAATATATATCTCAAAAAAATAGAGTTCTCGTTCCCTTTCCTTACATAGTCTGTCCATTGATACTGTATAGTGCACCTCCTCACTGGAATCTACAAATAATCTCCTCCTGTAAAGGGGGGTATTAAAAGCTATAAAGAGTCAGCTAGCTGCCTGCTTTTTGTCATACCTCAATTGAGTTTTGTGGTGCATAAAGGACTTAAGGAGTTTCCACAGGCCTGCTTATTGATGAACTCGTGAGTGAGGGTCATCTTTCATAAACTACAATGATCCCACAAAAATCATTTCTTTACTTTCATATTAGAAGAACTTTGTTATACAATGAGGCTGCAAGAATTCAAAATGATTGAAGAGGTGAAAATCATCAATATGGAAGGACACATACACAAATTTTTGCCTAAGTCTACATTTTTAACATAAAACTACCAGGGATTTAGGTAAACCCTTATATACCAATAGGATTCTTTTCTCACCACTTTTTTTACCACATTCATTATAAAAGTATTTTAGTAGCTATTGTGTTAATTCATAAAAATACACAGGCATGGTCCTGAACAATAACAATAAAAGCTGGAAGACATTAAAAACAAATGACCACCATTCTAGGTAGACATGAAACCTGAACACACTGAATTCTCAATGAGGATATCAGCATCTGTAAAGAAACAGTGGCAATAAATGGCAGTAATTCACAACTGCCTCGGATCCATGATTATTAGCTGAATTCTACTCTATTCACATAGAGGTAACACGTGCTTACTAGTGATTGTGAGACAGACACAACCTGTGACATGATACACTCCCTGCAAAACGTCCAGATTAAGAGCGTACTTAATTATTATAATTAATGTTAAACCTGTTTTACTCCCCCTGGAGTTTATCTGCCTCTAATCTAACCCTGACAAACAGGGGTGTGCCAGTTCACTGAAAAATAACGAAAAGGCCCAGTGGAAATTATCGCCTGGATATATTTAGAATGGTTAATGGTTTGCATATTAAAAGATGTAGATGTACATTGGATGTAATATAAATAGGTTTTACTTTAATGAGTAGCCTTCCATCAAAAGAGGCTGAGCCTATTACAGTGCAGGAATTTAAACATGCATTAGGTTATCCTGAATTTAAGATAATTTACATTAGAAAAATTAGCCAACTAGTTGATTCTGATCTGCTGTCAAATTCTATATTAATATGTAACAATGTCAATTGTATAATACGTTTACCTGGAATAGCTGGAAAAGCTCATGGTGTCCGAATGGTCAGTCAACTCTTTGCGGTAACGTCTTTCCATGCGCTCATGATGTTTGCGCTGCAGCTTTGCACAGTTTCTTATTCTCCTCTCAGCCTCACGGAATGCTCGATCTTTCAACTTGCTAACTAGTTTAGGATTCAAACTAGTCTGTTTAGCCGCAATAGAATCCAGGTAACGCACACATTCCATGTGGCCCTTGGTGGCTGCCATGTCCAGTGGCGTGTGATAATCATTATCCAGACACCAAATGTTGGCTCCAAATGATACTAGAAAGGACAGGCAGTTTAAGTGCCCATTGGCTGCAGAGAGATGCAGAGGTGTATTCCCCCAGATGTCACATTTATCAGGATCACCCCTACAAAAATAATGAAAATTTTCTGATGAAAGGTGCAACAAAAAGTATAGCATGTCTACAGAAATTACCGTATCTAGGATCTGTGATAACATCAACTGTTTTTCTATGGCAGTAAACAGAACTGATAAACCAAATTTAGTGCCATGAACATTCTGTGCTGTGGACCACCTTAAAATATATATACTTTATTTTGCCCTACTTCATGCTTGCTTAATATTGTGCTGAAAATGTAACAAATTAAATATTGTTTTTCATAATTAAGTTACCAGGGACTCCCTACCATATATGCAAACCAGGATGCTGCTTTGAGCACTGAGCTGGTAGGGGGTGCTGCCATGAGGTTCTTCTAGGTGTTCGAAAGCAAATGAATGTTAGAGTTTGCCCTGCTGGCAATAACTTTGTGACGTAATTAAGAGTTACATTTCAAATATCAGGCTTGCAAAAATATACTACATTTTGGGACGCCTGTAACCCCACGAATGCCTCTGTTTTGGATTAAACATAAACAAAACCTTGATGTGGACTACCCAAGTATTTTAACCCCTTAATGTCCATTGACGGGTCAGGCACATCACGGAAAAAACAGTCACTTAACGACCTATGATGTGCCTGACACGTCATTTCATTAAACAAGCTTAGAAAGTGATATACAAAGGTGTTGCTGTAATGCCTCGATGTCAAGGCATTCAGCAACACCAAGATCTGCATCACGGGCCATGTCTGGCCCATCCCCGTGGCCATTCACTGTAGTTGGTCCTTTTATAATACAGTTAGGACTCTACCTAACTGTACTACAGTTAGGACTCAATTGCTGGTCTATAGACCAGCCATTGCAGGGGGAGTCTCTGATGACTGCTGTAGGCATCCATGACTACAGGAATCATCAAAGGGCTTGTGGGGGCTCGTTTTTGCTGTTGCTGGTCTGCCTGGACCACCAGCAGCACAGCCCCGTACAAAACGGGAATTAACCCCTAAATGAAGGGGTTAACGCTGCACTGTCGCTCCCATGGAGCGATCAGGCAGCTGGGGGGTGTTGGGTCAAGTCCACACACTTGTGTGGGGACCCAATCAACACACAAACCCCTTCCCTGAAGCTGCCTGTGGCAGCTGAAAACACGACTGCTGCTTTTCCAGCAACTGCGTTTTCAGCCTAGAGGATCACTCCGTTGGAGGGATCTCAGGCTCGGGGGCGGGCTCTGAGTGGCTGTGCTGTCTGCCCAGACTCCTGGGCAGACAGCAGCAGCGCCCCCATGTGGTGACTCAGCCTCTTACATCCACAATTTTTCTGGATGTAAGAGGCTGACAAAACCTAGGCGCCAGGACAAAATTCTCGGTCGCCATGGCGACCTGGGATTTGTCGAGCCCTGCTTTATCACAATTTCTCTATTCACCTTTTTATTTTACTGACATAATAATAAAAGCTACAAGAACCCAAACACAGTGTTTCTCAAACTAGGTTTTAATACAAAGTTATTAGTAAATATTAATTCATATGTTAACTATTTTTCATATTTAATAAAAACTATGAGAAAAAAGCCTTGTTTATATTTTCTTTTATTTACCAAACTGCCCCCAGTTATGCACATCTGACCCCCAGCTTGCCACTCTGCCCCAGATATGCCTTATACCTCCTATATGCCAGAGATTCCACTGTGCCCCTGCTGATGTGCCCCCGATATCCTTATACTCCTTATATGCCAGTGATATGCAACTGAGCCCCTGATATACCTTTTACCCCCAGATGTCTTATGCCCCCCCTGATATGCCTAATACCACTGTATGCTACAGTGCCCCCTGATATGCCTTATAACTTCCAATATGCCACTTGCCCCCATTTATGACTTATACCTCCCTATATGCCACTGCGTACCCTGATATGCCACTCCCCATAAATGCCCTGCACCACCCTGAAATTCATTATACTCCCTGATTCACCACTCTGCCTCCCCCAGATATGCCACTCTGCAGATATGCCATTCTGCCTCCCTGAAATTCATTAAACGTCCATACACCACTCTGCTACCCTGAAATTCATTATACCCCCCATACACCACTATAACTCACCCATACACCACTCTGCCTCCTCCGCCCTCCCATACACCACTCTGCCTCCTCACAGATCACACAAAAGACAGCCCTGGCACCCAGATTGTATCCACAGGACTTGACCCAGCACCCAGACTTCTTCCACAGGACTTGCCCAGCACCCAGATTGCATCCACAGGACTTGCTCAGCACCTAAATTACATCCAAAGGCATTTGCTCTGAAAAAACCCTCATCTTATAGTCGATAAATCGATTCAACTAATCGATAATGAAATTTGATGGCAATTTTTATTATAGATTTTATCAATTCGTTGTTGCGGCCCTAGTTTGATGGCAGATAACTCGTTGGACCTTCTAGTCTGTCCGCTTTCTAATCGTAATAAATATACTATTACTTATTTGCACTAATGTATCAAATTATAGGAAATTATAAACTAATACTTTACATACTACAAATTGTGTATAGTACGAAAACATTCTGCATGGTACATGATACAATATACCTGTAACACATGTTACACACATAGTTCTAGAGCTTGTATATGCTGGTTTACACCTCTCCATACTACAAATGACTCTCCACAGTTGAAGCATGTACTATAACTGTTTCATGCATATGCATAATTCATGTTGATGGGTTAGTAAGAGAAAGAATTGTAATTGAACACATGAGAGAACTGTGACTCATGAACATGTGTCAGAGCTCCCAATATCATGACCTGTATACACTTAATTATATTCACAACTTATACGTCGGACAAATTTGTTTTTGGTCTATTTGTTTTTGGGTAACAAATAACGTTTCCTGCCCATTTGGTTCTGAGGAAAATCGGAGTCGTTTTAAATTTGGGAACAAAATATGTTTCCCGGTACCCACATTCACTGTAACTCATTTTTCGTCACACTTTATCTCTCACACTCTTTAAATGTTTCCCTACCAACCACTTCCGCCTTTGCTTAGTTTGTGTAAACTACATAAATTTAAAGTTCCTACAGCTGCCTAAATTCTCCCAAATGCATTTGCTCATTTCCCCACCCCCAATGAAATGCCTGAACACATCACAATGCAAGTGATTTTTTTAGTAACATAGTAATTTAGGTCGAAGAAAAGACTAAACTACATCAAGTTGACATATTCTTGCTATCATCCCTGCTTTTGATCCGCAAAAAAGACAAAAAATCCCAATTAATCAATTTTTTTATTTTGCCACTTCATGGGGGGGGGGATTCTTCTTGACTCCACCAAAGGGCAATCAGATTTCTACTTGGATCAAGAAGCTCTAAAATATTAATGTTATATTCTATAATTTGGAGCCCTGTATGTTCTACTTTTCTAAAAAAAAATATGCAGACTCTTTTTGAAGGCATCAATTGAATTAGATAGAACCACCTCTCTTGGCAGCGAATTCCATACCTTTATTGTTAAGAATCCCTTCCTTTATTGACTATGAAATCTTTATTCATCCAGTCTGAGAGCTGGACTTCTTGTTCTGGGGGGGCAGAGTGGCATATATAGGAGTCAGTGTAGCAAGCTTGGGCTCAGATGTGTATAAAAGCAAGAAATTGCTTAATCGTTAGTTGCAGCCCTAGTAAATAGTAAATAATCGTTAGTTGCAGTCCTAGTAAAGTTCTCTCTTATACATTGACCTGCCGAACCTCACTTCCAGCACACCTATCACACCTCACTCTCATTACTCCTATCACACCTCACTCTAATCAAACCTCATTCCAATCACACACCGCTCCTAAGACCCCCCAGCCAGCATATCGCGACAAATCCCAAGCCCAGGGCTCGACAAATCCCAGAGGCCATGTCCCCATGGTGACTGATAATTCTGTCCTGGCACCTAGGTGTTTGTGAGCCAAACCTATAATTGGGTCCAGATCAAGATCCCCCAAGGTGCTGCAGGGGACTTGGGTCCTACTTTCCGGAAGCAGCGGACATCTGTGTGATGCAGACAACCCCGCTGCTGCCGGCAGCTCCACCCACCCTGCTCACTGAATGGGACTGTCACCGCCCACGAAGGTCACTGAGTCGCGCTGGCCAGCTGACTCAATTCTATTTCGGATCAACGGGGAAGACTTCTTAAAATGCCACCCCTGTCAATTCGAAATAGAAGTGAGTCAGCCGGGGCCGCTCAATAACTTTCGTGGGTGGCACCAGCGCTGCTCAATGACCTTTGTGGGCGGTGCCAGCCTCGTTCAGTGAGGAGGGTGGGTGGAGCCGCAGGCAGCAGCAGCGGGGTTGTCTGCATCTCACAGATGTTTGACAGCGGGAATCCAACAGTACACATCGGGGTCTTCAGTCAGGTAAGTTGAAGCATGCTTGGCAGTGGGAGGTTGGGACAAAGATGGCTATGGGAGACTGGGGGCAAAGGAATACTCTGTCCCCAATTTCCTATAGGCATCTTTGTCACTAAACATGGGACTATGGGAAGCTATTTAGTGACAAAGATGCCTATGGGAAACTGGGGACTGAGTTAATTAATGGGATTAATTAATGGTAATTAAAATTATGCACTGGCTCTTTTTAGATGATTGCTTGAGATTTTTTTAATGTGACAAATGCAATTGATAAAACATCAAAGGAGGCATCATAGATACGTAAAAAAAAAACTTTTTGAAAAAAAAAAGTTGAAAACGGCATATACCAATTTGAGTCAAATTGTTTCTTGCAGTTTTCACCTTGTTTTCAAGAAGTAAATTTGCCAAAATGTTTAGTGGCTCTTTGTTTTATTAATAGCATTTGTCACATAAACAATTCACAATCAATTATCTAAAAAGCACCAGTGCATACTTTTTCCAGACTTTTATTGAACACTTTGATTAACTGCTTTTTGTATATTTATATATTTGCTAAACAGCTTGAAATTGTTCAAAGTGCATTTTTTACTGTAGATTTTACTTATTTATGTGTGACTGTCTGAGTCTCTGTATGTGAGAGAGACTGCCTGAGTCTCTGTGTGCGTGTGTGAGAGACTTATTTATGTGTGACTGTCTGAGTCTCTGTGTGTGTGAGAGACTGTCTGAGTCTGTGTGTGACTGCCTGAGTCTGTGAGGTTTTTATTTTTTAGTACGAAATCTCGGAAGTGATTACTAAAAAAGTGAATCCCACCACTGGCTCTAAGTGATGTGCAGCATCAATACACAAGGGGGGGCAGCAAGCCAGGTTTCAGCATGTACTCCTATCATGCCAAGTCAGCCAGGCAATGCTGAAACCTGGGTATGTTTGGGCAGAACTGTGATTGCTGTTAACAATCAATAACAAAAGTCATTGTCAACAATTTTCATTATGGATTAGTCGAATGATTGATTTGTTGTTAAGCTGACGGCTGCTACTTGGAGCGAGTGCAATGTGCGTTGCTGGGTCAAGGTGCGAGATTGAGTGCTGGGACAAAGTGCGAGACTGAGTGCTGGGGCAAAGTGTGGGTGCAGGGCAAAGTGTGGGTGCAGGGCAAAGTGTGAGTGCAGGGCAAAGCGTGGAGACTGTGAGTGCTGGGCAAAGTGTGGGTGCAGGCAAAGTGCTGGGGCAAAGTGTGAGGGCAAAAAAAAGTCCTGGCTCCTAACTTTTTTAGCTGGCTCCTAGATTTAAAACAAATTTGTCAAGCCCTGTAATACCCATTAACCCCAGCCACCACACATCACAACTCACTCCTATCACACCCAGCCACCTCACATCACAACCCACTCCTATCACACCCAGCCACCACACTTCCCAACCGACTCCTATCACACCGTGACCGTTTTTTTGTGACGTGCCTGACCCGTCAATGGACGTTAAGGGGTTATTTTCCAACTTTTCTGTTTGTTTCTAAATAGTATACATTGAAGTCTGTAATTTTGCAATTTGTTCTTAACGATACTCCACTTGTCACAAAGTACTTTTACCCCTTAGCGACCAATATCGTGCAAGGCACATAATTTGTCGTTAACTGACCATTGTTCGCTGACGTGCCTGGCACGTCATGGCATTAAATAAGCTTAGAAAGCGATCTAAGATTGCTTTCTTCGCTTAACCTCTTGACTGCTAACGACGGCATGGTGCCGTCGCTAGCAGTCCCAGTCAGGTGCTAACGACGGCACCATGCCGTCGCTAGCACTATCTTACCTTGATGGGGGTCTGTGGACCCCCATCACCACCTATCCCGGCGATCTGCCCCTCATGTTGAAGGGCATCGCTGGGACCACCCGATCCGGCCGGTGACGTCGCGCGTAATGACGCGATGACGTCACCTCGCAACTTTATTTACAACTGACAATTGTCAGTTAAAGCGGCATGGGGGCATGCTGCTTAGATGCCTGTATCTCAGGCATCTAAGCAGCTAAAGACCCCCAACATATACCGTTGGAAAGGTAATCGCCTCACCTTTCCAACGGTATAATGCTTGTGAAAAAATAATAAAAACTTTTAAGTTAAAAAAATTAAAATGTAAAAAAAAAGTTAAAAAAATGATTTGGGGGTCTCTAAAGGCAGATGAATAAAGATCAAAATTGCCCAGAGACCCCCAAATTAAATTATTTAAACATTAACTAGCTTAACTTTAAAAAAAAAAGTTTAAGTATTCTAGCTAAATGATCACTGTGGTAGCCAATGTTACCACAGTGATCATATAGCTATGAAAAGTCAGATTCCCTTTATAAAAATGGCCGATACAAAATTTTAACCCCATGATCCCTTTGATCATGGGGTTAAATTTAGCCAATGGTAAAGGGAAGAAATTTTTGAAATCCTGATGACCTGTAAATATTAGTAAAATCAGCCGCTTAGCCTGTAAGGTACGTGAGTAACCATCTCATCGCTGGAGCGCCTTGCATTTTTACTGCAAAACTTATTTTTGCTGTAAAAGTGATTTTTTTCTCTCCCTTTACGATCATTTCTTTGGGATTGTAAGGGGAAAGAATGGTGTGTGCTTCTGTGAGTGAATGTACGGATAGTATGGTGTGTGCTTCTGCGAGTGAATGGAGATATGAAAGGTGTGTGAATGGTCAGTAATTAGGGTTGAAGCCTTGATGTGGCATTACTGCTCGCGCAAGAAGTTAAATTATGGCACAAAAAGTACACATTTGCAGAAACTACACCCCTTGGCGCATCAAATGAGGGGCTGCATGTGTTTCTAGGACAAACCTGGAGTGCGCAAGACACAAATGAACATGTCGCTATGATTAGAAAAAACATATTTTCTAGCCAAAGCGACATATTCCATCATTTTTTGTGCACTCAACTTTTGTCCTAGAAATACATGTAACCCCTCATTTGAAGCGCCAAGGGGTGTAGTTTCTTGAAATGTGTACTTTATGTACCCCAATTTAACTTCCCAGATGTCTAGACCACTTTAACTTCAGATATGGCAGATTTCAGAATCTTGTTAAAAATTGTCTTAAAACATTTAGGGGTGATGCCTGCAATTAGACAGCTCTAGGCAGCTGGGAAGTTAAATTATGGTACAAAAAGTATACATTTGCAGAAACTACACCCCTTGGCGCATCAAATGAGGGGCTGCATGTGTTTCTAGGACAAACCTGGAGTGCGCAAGACATAAATGAACTTGTCGCTTTTAATTTTATTTTTTTTAATTTATTTTTAGTGTGATATTCACTTATTTTCTTGTGCAAGTCAGATTTGTGATACAAATACAAGTGAGACCTCATTTGCTGCGGCTGGGGGTGTAGTTTCTAAAAATATATAGTTTTGTTGGCATATTTTAACATCCCGGGCAGCTAGAGCTGTTTAATTGATGGCACCCGTACATTAAATTTAAAGATGTCTTTTGTGATAGTCTAGTAAATTGAACTTTTAGCAATAAAATATTAGAAAAACACAGTCTACTGTTCTCAATGTCTGTTTATTTTAGACCGGTTACCTACTACAAATATTTAGCAACACAGGTTTTGATATTAGAGTTTAGAAAAATAAAATTACAATCTAGTTTTTATTGAGTGGGAAGTGAAAAAATACACCTTTTTCCCATTTTTGGCTTTATTTTGCAAACCTAATCAGACATACACATATAAAAATTGTATATTTGGAATCTGCTGGGTGTGCTGAAAAAAACAATATATGGTTTGTATCGTTTATTCCCAAGAAATGTACTTCTAAACGCGTTTAAACGAAAGGTGCACCAAAATGCAGAAAAACAGCTTAGCACCCAGGTGGGAAAGGGCTTAGCAGCCAAGGGGTTAAACAATGCCTCAATGTCAGGGCATTCAGCAAACCAAAATTTACAGCACTGGAACCATGTGGCCCCTCCCTGGGGCGTCAACATCCACCATATACTATACCGCAAGGCATTCAGCGACAACGAAATCCCACCCCAAGGGGTCACAAGAGCCACTGAGAGAGATTTTGCATGGACGCAGACTGACCAGTTGTCAAAAGGAAAAGAAAAAATGTGCACCAAATATGGCCTTTTAGCCTCCTGACAAATCCATGCATTAGTGGTATCACTGTACTCAGGGGATTTTGCTGAACACACATTGGGGTGTTGTTTGGCTGTGACATATACCAGTAGCTATAAATTAA
Source organism: Spea multiplicata (assembly GCA_009364415.1). Lineage (NCBI taxonomy): Eukaryota > Metazoa > Chordata > Amphibia > Anura > Pelobatidae > Spea > Spea multiplicata. Next base: position 9,670,502 of record VKOC01000010.1, read on the forward strand.
TACCTGAAGTACAATGTTTGTTTAAAAAAAAACACAAAAAATTAAAACCACAAACTTTGATGAAATGGTATTGAAATAGCAAAATGCCATTTTCATTTATTACCCTATAACTTGCAAAAAAAAGCAAAAAAACTAAAACATTGGGTATTTCTAAACTCAGGTCTATTTAATAGTTTTTTTATTAGCTTTAAGAAGATGAGTAAAATATTTTCATTTTTTTTATATTTTATTATTTTTTATAGGAAATGATATCATACAATCAAAGTAATGGTATCTAAAGAAAGCCCTTCCTGTGAGAAAAAAAAAATAACTTGTGTAGGTTCACTAAATGAGAGAGAAGTAAAATAAACACGAGCACCACACAAATGTTAAAACACCCTCGGCCCAGAAGGGTACAAAAAGAAAAAAAAAAGGCTGGTCCTTAGGGGGTTAATAATAATATGCATTCTTCTGTAGTGGGGGTATCAGGCATCAAACTGTCCCTGTAAAGGGACACTATAAGCATACTTTGCACTGTAAAGCAAATTAATATCCCCATTGAATTAACATTATTGACCCCTTGAAAAAGGATGGTAGGATTAATGAGAATCATTGATTGGCAGCCAAAGCTCACAGGAAACTATGAGAGCGCTTTTTTGCACAATGTATAAAATGCATATTAAAACACTAAGTACTTTAATACGCATTCATATGAAAAACACTACTGTAAGTACAAACAGTGAATGTCATAATATTGTATGCACATATATATTAAATGCTTGCAGAGTATAAGAATATTATCTATGATCAGAATAGACACAGAACTATGTTAAAAGATCCAAAATGTAATGTCTCAAGAAGACCAAGGAGGGTGTAGGGGTACAACACAGGGTAAACATGAAACGTAACATTTTAAACAACACATCCTTATATTTCCACATAGAAAATCCTCTCATCCAAGTAGGACCACATAACAGGTTAGATGCCCACTGATTATTACCAATAATTTTATTGTTTTTATTTTTTAATTGAGGAATGCAGGTTTTGATACAAATCACATATAATTGCAAATGATCCCCAAGCCAGAACTGTGGGAATAGAACTGTTGCTAAACTATGCCAAAATCATCATATCTCAGATTAGAAATATTAGCAGCCTTTCCTTTGATTTTTTTTATGTTCCAGGCTATGGCATCCTTGATAGAATGCACATAAACATTGTTCAAAAGAAGGGAAACATATCACTTTGTTTTTTTGACTGCTGCTAATTGGTATTCGAGTGATTAAATAGCTGATATTATTATGATATGATGGTATTATGAAGGGACAATCCCAATGAACTTAACCTACTAAACAGGCTGAGCTGATTTTTTCCCCCTCATACTTTGCCCCAGCAGTTTTGCCCTCCACTCACACTTTGCCCCAGCACTCACCTTTCCCCGCACTCACACTTTGCCCCAGCACTCAGTCACACACTTTACCCCAGCCCTCCCACTTTGCCCCGCACTCACACTTTGCCCCGCACTCACACTTTGCCCAAGCAACGTACATTGCACTCGCACACCTCACATATGCACTCGCTCCAAGTAGCAGAAGAGTTTCTGCGGGCAGCAGAACTTTCTTAATCCAAGAGCATCACATCCGGCACTCACCGGGGTCACATGACTGCGTAAAGGCAGAGACTGCAGAGGCGTGTAGCAGAGAAAGGATCACAAAGGAGGTTGAAGCGAGCTGACAGCTTAACAACGAATCGAAAATGAAATGAAAATTGTGGACCAAAACCGAAAATTCAGGATTCACTTGGCCGAGACCGAAAATGAACCACCCTTTTCAAAAAATTAATTAAAAAAAATAAACACACTTTTAATAAAACACACCAAAACAGTACAAAAAAAAAATAACAATAAATATTAATATATATATAATATATATATATATATATATATATAATTGTTAACAGCAATCACAGTCCTACCCAGACATACCCAGGTTCCTGCATGTACTGGTTGCCTGGGCATGATAGGAGCGTGATTGCTGTTAACAATCATGTATATATTGAAATTTTTTTGATGGAAAACAAAACTGGAACCTAACTCCAAGATTAGTCATCTTTAAATTTGATCCCCCTCATTCTCAATCACTACTGGTCAAAGCATAGCAATCTTTCATTGCTTGGGCAAAATGGATATGTTAGAATTTGAAATTGTAACTGACCTCAGTTATTCAATATTAAATGCCTGTTTTTATTTGGCAATACAAGCATGTCCTTTCTTTTAATTTAGCAGGTTGATATAACTTCAATCAGCTCTTTGTTAATGGGAGGGCAGGAAACAGAGGCAGTGGGCCAAATGACCCCTTGGTTGTTCTGATTTAAATATTTTGGCTCACAACCTTTATTTTCCTTCTATTGTGGGTTACGTGCAGTATATGCACCATTACTGGTGGTCAATGTGTGCTTTTCAGGACTGGTTAATTGTCTTATTTGGGTCACTTTCCTGCACTTGAAGATTTCCAGTCCTCACCCAGACTTTGGTGCTTACTTGCAAAGAGTTGCTAGCCTTTTGTGCCCTTCTTTATAGAGATTTGTTAACTTCACAGTGGGTATCTAAACTCTGGTTTGTAAGAAAGCAACCCAGGCCCTCTTTACTGTACGTATTGATTTGCCTATAAATTTGTGTGTCCTGGTTATAGCCTCCAACACGCCTACATTTGTCTTGATAGCCAGTATTATATAATGGATCTGGGCTCCCCCAGCCAGTGTCCCAATTTTTGGGACTAATGGGTCTTTCGGATGCTTAATGCCTAAATCAAGCACTGCGCTTGTATAAAAAGCAGATATTTTCTAATAAAGAGTAGAAAAAAAAAAAAAAAAAAAAGCAGATATGGAAGGTTCTGAGAGCAGAAAACCATGTAATTTCACAAAAAATACTATGCAACCCCTCCATGTGAGTTCTAAAATAGAGAAAATAAGCTAATGCTACATGTGAGATTTTACAGAATACATTGATCAAGCATTGTTAAAAATGGATAAAAATGGTTTAGGCCACTAAATGAATCTAGCTTCACAATAGTGTTATTAACGTGCTGCAGTATTACGTAAGCAAATGTCTCACACCAATTCTATTACGGTTATAGGAATCATAGCTGTCTCCGTATATGTAAATGTTTCAGTTCCGGTAACCCAATTGAGAAAATACAACGTGCGCTGTATCAGTAATGAGACTGGATGGGACTGATGATCAAAACAAACATTCCGCATTCGACTATCCACATGTTGCCAGTTAAGTCTATATCTGAAAGGCAAGGCATTAAAACAACTTGACTATGCTTCAGTAATAATCCAACACGCCGAGTGCATTTCCAAGGAAAAATGGCCAAATGTCCAAATAACCCTCAGCTAAGTCATTTTTAACCCATGCTGGAAACAAAAGGTATAACACGCATGCATATAGGTCAGACTATTATGTTAAGTATGTCAGATATATGCACATTATGTATTATTTCATGCATACAGATCGGCAAAGGTGTCAATATAACTGTATCTGCATCTCACCCACGACTCACGATGACCCTCAGTGCACCCAAGTGACCATGATAAGCAGCCCACAATGTAGGTGTCATGCCATCTTCGTCCGGAGAGTTCAGTTCTCTCCGGGTCGCCTCCTTCAAAAGATCCAGGAATCCGTCCCGGGCAGCCCGGTGATATCGCCCGTCCATCCTGCATGTCCGGAGAAAAGGCCCTTAATTGCCAGCGAGCTTGCTGGCCCTCGGCTTCCTTGTGTCCCCGCCTCTCGCTGTCACCGTGTTGCTATAACGCTGTTGTCATATGGCTCTCATGTATCTGGCTTCTTCAGGGACCTGTGGTCCGTTGTCAAGGTGTAACCAGATCTCCCGGAAATGACATTAACACATCGCTACAAAAAGATGCATTTCACACAGTCCAGGATAATATTTAGAAGCGTTCTACGTTTAGATTGTAGGTGTGCATTATAGCTGTATGATGCATGCTGAATTTCATTATGTAATGATAAAAGTTAGCTTTTCTCACATGCCTTTATTCCTTCCTGTATATGAGTTAATTCAATAAATGGTACGTTAACATTTCAATTCAGTAATGTCACTGTGACTTATGAAGGGCCAACTCATGCAGCTTTGTCTTTGAAGAATAGCTTAGCTTCCTCTGCACAATGCTTTGTGTCCCGTGATACCCAAATGGAGTCAGTGACGTGACATTAAAACAAATCTCACCGATTTAGTCAAAAACAGATTAACTATCTGAATTTACCTTGATAATTTACCCTGACACCTTAAAACCTCAAGATTTATTGACTAAAAAAAGTTTTCTAAAGATATGATTGCTTGACGTACCCAGGGCCGGATTTAGACATTGTAGGCCCCTGGGCTACAGGTACTGTGAGGCCCCAAGTAATATCGGATTGTGCATAATTCAATTGACAAATATTCATTTTAATATACCTAATATGTCATTATATATGGTGGAGCATCCGGAAATATATTTGTATATTTGGCCCGCTTCCCAGAGTCCAGAATAATGTGGTAATAATTCATCATTTTACAAGCGCTCGACCACGAAATAAAATATATTGGGCTGGTGTCCAAATGCTTCCAGGGCTGCTTTTCATTCCCAGTACGGCCCTGCAAATCGGCAATACAAAAGCCAGTATTTTTATTTTTAGCAGTGGGGTGGCCACTGCAAAAAAAAAAAATGTTAAAAGGCCCAAATTAGTTAGAGAGATTAGGCATAATGGAATCAAAACATTTGTTACTGCAAAAACTTTTAGATGAAAAAGTTCCAGTTCTGCCTGTGCGTATGTAAAAGGTTCTCCCTTAAGGGGGAAGGACAATGAATTGTCCCCTGTAGAGCAGAATAAATTCACGCCTTACAATTAAATTGGGTTTCACAGACTCTGAATATCCCAACCACCATCCAAGTTTTTACGACTATACCTTTGCGATATGATCTGCATATTGAAATAGAGTTAATAAAACAATACCTTTACTTTTCCTCTCACTGATTTCTGGGCCTAGAAAGTTTTTTCCTCTGAAGTGCCTACAGATTCAGGAGAGAGTTTTATCTCTGAATAAGTAAAAATTACATTTTACTTAATTTTATTCCTACAAAAAGTTAAGTGCCAGGAAATAGATGACCAAACACACGCCAGGACAGGCTCTGCCACACCGACACCCAAACACACACCAGAACAGTCTCTGCCACACCGACACCCAAACACACACACACCAGGAGAGGTTGTGACACACTGACACCCAAACACACACCAGGACAGGCACTGCCACACTGACACCCAAACACACACCAGGACAGGCTCTGCCACACACTGACACCCAAACACACACACACGGATAGGCTCTGCCACACACACCAAGACAGTTTCTGCCACACTGACACCCAAACACACACATCAGGACAGGCTCTGCCACACCAACACACCAAACACACGTAACACACCAGGACAGGCCATCTTATGTGATGGCATTTAGAGTTCATCACTATACTAAAACAAAGTTTTTGAAGTGTATTCCTACAGTAAGTAAAGTGCCAGGAATCAGATTACCAAATACACAAAGACCAGGAAAGGCTCTGCTACACTGACACCCAAACACACACCAGGACGGCAGAACACACCAGTACGGGCTCTGCCACACCGACACTCTAACAGACACACCAGGACAGGGCTGTAGGAAGGGTGAGGCGAGAGAGGCACTAGCCTTGGGCGAAGATGCGAGGGGGTGCACAGCCTCCCGCTCAGAAGCTGCAACCTGCAGGACTGGTTGGGCAGATCACAATTCCCATCTAACAGGCCCAACATTAGGGAGCAAGAGGTCTGTCAGTTCAGACCTTGACTTCTGTGCTCCCTAATCAGTACGCGCCGGCAAATGAGGCCGGTTACCCCGCGCTCTGCATCATTAGCCGGTGCATAGTGATTAGGGAGTACTAAAGCAGAAGTCTGAAATGACAGACCTCAGGCTCTCGCGACAGGATGTTTCTGCTTTCCCTGTGCGGTACAAGAGACGTTGCTTGCACAGTGTGTGCGAGGAACACACAGTTAAGCAGCAGGGCTCCTGCAGAATTGATCGCAGGACCCACGTGTGTGTGTGGCAGGCCTGGTCACAGTTGCAGCCCCTGCGATCACGGACAGCCCTGGAGGTTGTGTGGCTCCAAATGCATTTTCTGTGGCATCCGCCTAGTTTGCATCTGACAAGGCAAGCACAAGTGTGATGGTTAACTTTTTTTCCAGGTTTTCAAATGCTTGTTAAGCCCAAGTAGTCCATCAATAGAGTGCATTCATTTTTGTGCGCTGTATAATGGGTTGTATGATTCGGTAGAAGCCAAGAATGAATCGTCTGTAAAAGTAAGTGAACCGCGCAAATCTCTTAACTGCTTTGACTGTAGTAAATGTTGGTCAGTGGAGTATTGCTAAGACTTGCTTTATTTCAATGTGGCCAGGAGTGATGAAATGTGTATATATGTGCAAGTGTAATTAATATGCCATGTCCCCCATCCACCATACTCATACTTCCCACCATCATTATATTTCTCCTCGCCATCACCTTGTATTGCATCAAACTCATCTCTTTACACTATCTCTTTACCCGGTAGACTTGTGCACAGCGAGCATATGCAGCCCTGTGAAATAGGACTGAATTTCCACAGTATTATAGAAATAAAAAAAAAGGTTCCCCCAAAGTAAAGACTGTCAAAGAGGTACAACAGCAGTAGTGGCCTTCAGTTGCTGCCTGAAGAGTTCCCCGCAATCAAGAAAAGAAGCACCTCCAACAGCGATAAGCTGACCAAGCACTTGTGTTGCCCTATTTGACTGTTGCTTTGACATGCCTCTTGAATGGAAAGCCCCAAAGTGTTCTAGTGTAGGCTGGTGCAGTGGATGTCTGTGCCTACCTGTCTCTGGGTGGGAATCAGTCACACTCCTCTAAAAGGCAGAGGGTAGGCGGCACTGGCAGATGATAGGCACAGGCAGCCCCTTGAAGCAGGACTGAATCTTCACAATAATATAGATTTATTTTTTTCAAAAAATGTTCCCCCAGAGTAAGAATGGTCAAAGAGGGGCAGCAGCAGTAGTAAAGCACCGGGCTTCGGCAGGCAGACACTGACAGGTGATAGGAACATGCAGCCCCATGGAGCAGGACTGAATTTAACAAATGTAACAAAAATGATGACCCAGAGCAAGGAAGGAGACAGAGCAGCAGCACTAGATCTCATTCGCTGGTTTGAATATAGAGCGCTGGGTAATCTAATTTGGGAACCAGGTCGCAGAAAAAACCCTCTTGCTGTGACACTAAAGAGATGCCTTGCCAGGCAACAGCTTTCTAGTCCCAAATAGGTGATGCTCCAGTGGGTCTAGTGCAGCTGCTCTGCATGGTAACAAGGGATTGGGAATGTATTCTGGGCGTCCATGATTGCTTGCATGCAACCTTTCAGCTCCTCAAATAGCCTACTGATGACCTTTACAACCTTCACTTATAATCTTTTGTCTAGAAAGACCTAATTGTACCAGCAAGTCATGCAAGTGTTGTTCAACATAGTTAAGTAAGGTAATGACCTAGCCCTAAATGGCAGTGCTCTGGCTTAAGTCCTCAGTCACATTCCTAAATGGCTTCAGGACCGCCACCACCTGCCCTTTAATGCCCATTTCCCTCTGCCCAATGGGCTGGACACCCCAATGCTGAGTATAGAGCCTGCTTCTGCTCTAGAATTCTCTATTGAGGGTGGAGTTCCAGCCAGTGACTACATCCTCACATAAAGGGTTGTAGGGTAGTCCTACCTTCTGCTGCTCCTTCTTCACCTTCACACTACGTGAATGTGCCCAGCAATCTTATGTTACTTTTCAATCAGTTCCGTAGCTCTACACTGCCTATCTGTTGGAATAGCTTCCCTTATCACCAGGTGTAGTATATGTGCTGCAGAATGAAAGTCCCCATCTCTATCCGCTTTTACCATGTTTGTTGCTCCATCGGTAACCACCATTCCCATTTCTACTGCTGTACATGCCTGAAGTCCTATCCACTGCAACAGCATCTTCCCAAGAGCTGCCAAAACGTGAGCTCATGTGTGTCACTCATTCATAACCTCAACATGGAGTAGGAAGGATAAAAACCCCTGCTGCCCTTCTGCTCCAGTTTTTTCTACCCTGTGTGCCTCGACTTACACAGTAGTCCTGTCCTTGTACTTCAAATATTTGTGCAGCTGCCATGGAAAGAAAGGCATGCTGTGCACTAGAGTTGAAGTGGATGGATTGTCCAGCTGCCTTGGCCTCACCACGCCCTTTGCTCTAGCAGTTGCTGCTGATGGCGGCTGCTGTGGATTTGCAGTTGACGCCAATGCCTTCAGTTTCCTTTCAAGAAAAGCTGCATTGTGGTGTGTACATATGTATTGATTCAAATGTCCTTTCACCGTACCTGTGCTCTCTACCTTACGATACAAGTTTCACTGCACCCAGTAGTGTACCTAGCGGGGGCGGGGGGGGTGCCGCCCCGGGTTCCGCTCATCAGGGGGGTGCCACCATGCCAGCACCCCTCCAGAGATGGACAGTAATGTCCGCCGCTAGAGGAGCAGGCTCGATTAGGGAGATAAAGGATCTCCCTCTAACCAGCTTTAAGTCAATCAAGGGAGCGGGAGATCTGTTAATGCAGACCTCCGATCCTCCTCCCTTGCAATGCGCGCAGAAACTGTTGCTATGCGTTGGGATTTGATGACATTTCACGGCGCACAACACTAAAGCCGGGCCCACTGCCTTCCGCACTCACTGCACCGGAAGGACAGGACACTGAAGAAGAAGAGCCAAAAGGAAGAACGAAGAGGAGGAGGAAAAATGACAGAGAAAAGGTAGGAAAAACATTCAGTGATGGGTGTTATTCTGTAGTTTAAGCTGAATGTTTGTGAATGAGTGTGTGTGTGTGATAGCATGGAAGTGTAAGGGGGGTAGCATGGCACAGGGAGGCTGTAATCACATTCCGATCATGCCCAGGTTCCAGCATGTACTGGCTGCCTGGCATGATAGGAGTGTGATTGCTGTTAGCAATTATATATATATATATATATATATATATATATATATATATAAATTGCTGTTTTTTTGTCCAATTTGGTGTGTTAACCATACTTTTATTAAAAGTAAGTAACACACCAAAATTGGACAGACAATTTCAATAACAATATTAACATATATATATATGATTGCTAACAGCAATCACACTCCTATCATTCCCAGGCAACCAGTACATGCTAATTTTGTCTAATTTTGGTGTGTTACTTACTTTTTAAAAAAAAATTGTTTTGTTTTTAAAGATGGGGGGGTCATTTTTGTTTTCGGTCAAGTGAATGCTTTCTGAATGATTTCGGTGCATCCCAATACTAAGCCAGACACTGAAGTGGTAGGCCTACACCACATCAATATTTGGCGTAGTATATAGTGATAGGGGTTATGCTGCATTATTGTCAATGTCTGGCTCAATGTATAGTGATAGGGATTATGCGGTACCACCGTCACTGCATGCCTCAATATATAGTGATAGGTTTTATGCTGTACCCTGTCAATGATTGCCTCAGTATATAGTGATAGGTGTTATGCTGTCCTACTGTCATTGCGTGCCTCAGTATATAATGATAACAGTTATCCTGTACCACTGTCAATGTTTGCCCCAGTATATAAAGATAACAGTTATGCTGTACCACTGTCAATGTCTGCCTCAGTATGTAGTGATAGATGTTATACTGTACCCCTGTCAATGTCTGCCTAAGTATATCATGATAATGGTTATGCTGTACCCCTGCCAATGTTTGCTTAATGATAGAAGCTATGCAGTTTTATATGTGTGTGTGTGGGGGTGCCACATACAGGATCCACCCCAGGTGCAAAATACTCTAGGTACGCCCCTGACTACGCCAATCTTATAACACTGACTCTTTTCAGAGGTTACCCATTTTCCCAAAGTGACCTATATGCTACAAGGAGAGAGGGTGAAAATCCTAATAGAGATACTGAATGCAGACATTATATCTATAGCCCAGATATTACTACGTAACCAACTTTCATATTATGTGCAATAATTGAGGAAGAGACCTGACATACAACATAGAACCATCATTCTTGAAGAAATATGCCTCCTAAGAATACACCACTTAGGTTAATATCTGGAAGCCAACGCATTTTACTTAACCTAAGACATATACAGAAACCATACTTCATATGCTTATGGGAAACGGATACTGGTACCTCTTTGTCAGAGTGGGAATGGACTAAGATGTCAGAACTGGTACTCAGATGCTCTTACTCAACCAAAATCCAGGAAAAGGCATATATAAACTCCTAACTAGGTAGTACAGGGTCACTGCAGTCTTACACAGGATGTCCAGGGCGTGAGTGATGGGACCTACACAATGGAAGGATAATTTCAATTCCCTTCTTCGACCTATTCCTACCCCTTCCACTAACCTTAATGCCTCTGACTTTGCCACATACTTCAATAATAAAATTGAATCTATCAGATATGACATATTTGCACAGTCACCACCCTGTCCTCATCCTCCCCCTGACTATGTTCCCTCCTACTTCTGACCTCTTCTTCCTTCACTACATTAAATCAACTGAAGAGGAGGTACATGCTCTTCTTCTTTCATCTTGTCCAACCACATGCCCCCTTGACCCGATCCCTTCCCATCTCACCCAGTCTATTTCATCTACTCTTGTCCCTACTCCAGCTCCCATCTTTAACCTCTCCCTCACTACCGGATCTGTCCCATCCTCCTTCAAGCATGCTACCATTACTCCAATCTTGAAAAAGCCCTCACTTGACCCGACTGATCTGCACAATTACCCTCCCGTCTCTCTACTTCATCTTGTCTCCAAGCTTCTTGAAAGATTTGTTTATACCCAATTAACTAAGTTTCTTGATTCGAACTCCATACTTGACCCTCGTCAATCTGGTTTTCACCCTCGACACACCACTGAGACCACCTTACTAAAGTTACAAATTACCTACTTACTGCTAAATCCAAGGGCCCCTTCTCCACGCTAATCCTACTGGATCTTTCTGCTGCTTTCACACTGTGGACCACCCTCTTCTCCTTCAAACTATTCATGTTTTTGGTCTCTGTGACAATGCTCTCTCCTGGTACACTTCCTACCCATAAAGCTTCCACGTTTTCCTTGTCACATTCAAGTTGCATAATATTAGACTTTAGCTCATTGTTAACATACAAGCATACTCCACTTCCCTTCCTGCTTTTTCTATCCTTCCTAAATAACGTGTAATTATTTAAGTTAACTGCCCAGGCATGCGTCTCGTCCCACCATGTTTCCGTTATGCCTATTATGTCCTATTGCTTAGTGTATGCTATTGCCTCTAGTTCCCCCATTATTATCCTGAGTCTCTTGTATTTTATGTGCATTTTTATTATTACATACCTCCTCTGCTGTGATCTTGCCCCTCCCCATCTCCGCCCCCTTGTTCTGATCTGAAGCCCCTCTCCTTTCTGTGCTATCTCCCCCCCACCACTAGTTTAAAATTCCCTCCAACCTTCTTGCCATCCTGTCCCCTAGCACAGCAGAACCTCTTCCGTTTAGGCGCAATCCATAACCGCTATGAAGATTGTACCCAAGCGCAAACTCAGCCCAGTTCTCTAAAAAGCCAAAACCCTTCCTACACCATGACTTTAGTCAAGCATTAACCTCCCTCATCTCCCGCTGCCTTTCTACTGTTGCACGCGGCACAGGTAATATTTCTGAGAACACTACCTTGGAGGACCATTTATTCCGTTTACTTCCTAATTCCCTGAAATCATTCTTTAGGACCTTCTATTTTCCACTTACTTTGTCATTGGTACCAATATGGACTATGACTGCCTGGTCTTCCCCAGCCCCACCCAATAATCCCTTCACTCTGTCAGCAACATGCCGGACCCGAGCACCTGGGAGACAGCAAACTGTCCCCTACCACCACAACCTGTCTAGCCTTTCTTACACTCTCAACGGCACCTGTACTAGAGGGGCTGTTCCCTCGGCTATAAGAAGGACCGGCTACCTCCAGTACAGCTACTCCTGAGCTGATGCACCAAGATCTTCACTCCAAGCGGGCAAATTTGTTGCACAAGGTCAGAACTAGTTAAACCTTTCCTCTTCCCTCCCCCTCTGCTACCACGTGTAACTGTCTTATCTCCTCCCACTCCACTACCTGCCCCCCACTACACTCTGCTCAGTGAGCAGTAGACATCACCCGGAAGTTCATCAGAGGACAGGATATCCCCAGCAGGGGATATCCTGTCCTCCGATGAGGCACAGACACTGTGATCTCAGTGTGATCGGTGCAGGGGGATCATAGAGATCACAGTGTGATCGGTGCAGGGGGATCGCAGGGAGGAGAGTGAAACAATGTTTCTCACCCTCCTCCCATGGTGAAACACAAAACGAAGGAAAAAATGATTAGTGATTTAAAATAAATAAATCACTAAAATAATACAACAAATAATAATGATAATACAATAAAGTGAGCTAAGTGATGTCATTGTGTTCAAGAGATCCCTAAGAGGACCTCTAACCATTAAAAAAAATAAATATATATATAAAAAAATACAAAAAATAAAATTAAAAAATGTAAAAATATATATAAAAAAGATAATACTAAAAAAATACAAAAAAACTTACATCCCATTGCCCTAGCACAACGTCTACCCAGTATAACGCTCCTGCCCCCATTCACTTGATCACGGAACTGTTTGACAGGTTGTGGGAGGGTAAGATCTTCACTAAGCTTGATCTCCATGGAGCATACAACCTCGTCAGGAGAAAGTCAGGGCATGAGTGGAAAACCACCTTGAAAACCTGGGCAGGCCATTGCAAACATAAGGTAATGTATGTTGGCCCCTGTAGCATTCAACTCCTTCAAGACAAAGCCCGTACATGTAAGGACTCACACCCATTGTCCTTAAGGGGAGTTTATAAACAATTGTCTTCGGGACTACTTCCAGTGGTTTGTTGTGATGTACCTAGATGATATTCTCATCTACTCATCCGATTTACCAACCAACCGACAACATGTTTGCAATTTGCTTGTCCACTTACTTACCGATTGCCTTTATGCAAAGCTGGAGAAATGCGTTTTTGAGGTTACCAAGGTGGCATTCCTGGAGCCATCCAAACTTCAGGCTATCCTAGGTTCTCCGCTCTGCAGTTGTCACATCGGTCAAAGGCATCTGGGTGAGACACATACCAGGGAACCTCTCTCTTGTACCTTCTGGTGGGCAGAATGGCGCAGGGACATGACAACATACATACAAGCCTGCACAACAAGCTGCACCGTGTACGTTCAGCGGGGCCTCTGCACTCTTTTTATGCAGCCAACTGGTTCGCTGACCTATTTAGCGATGGACTTCATAGTTGACCTTCCATGCTCCAGTGGGAACACCATGATCCTCATGATCATAGGCAAGTTCACTAAAATGGCTCATATGTTTCCCCTCAAAAAGTTGCCCACTGCTTGGCTGACATCTTCAATAGGGAGGTAGTCCGCCTGCATGGACTACCCACAGAAATTGTCTCTAATGGGGCACACAGTTTGTGGTGTGCTTCTGGCATGACTTCACCAACGTGTTGTATATACTTCTCCTCGCTCAAACCATAACCATGAATTTATATGCGTGGAGAATAATCCGCTCTGCGTTGTGTATTAATGATAAATGTAATACCCTTGTTACCTCCTCCAAGAACTAACATATAACCATATCCCCTTTTCCAGATAATATATATGTCTAGTTCTACTAAGGTTTTCTACCTGATATTACAATAAAACAGCCAACCCAAGATTCTTACCAGAGAGAGAGCTTTAATTAGAATCTGCCTAGATTAATGTTACAGCAAAGACAAAACCAGAGTTACAGTGATATACAGATGACAATCATTCATACCACTCACAAACATCCCATCTATCTAATATCTGCTGCTAAGTGTGTATGCTGTGTGGGTGATGTGCCAAGAGTGAGACTCACCAATCTAGACTCCTTCTATGTGTTTCTACAATGTCTTTTTAAGGGATTTCTCTATTGATGTGTAAATGAGGTCCCTGTCCTGTGTTCCCAAGACCCCACCGTGTGATGTTATTGACTTGCTATGTTTCCCATCTCCAGGTGATGCATTTCCTTCCTTCTCTACATAGTATGTAGGTGTGATATCTTCTTACAGCTGTCTTTCCTGTTACTTACCCCCTAAGTGGCTTGCAGCTATCATACATACATATATACACACATAAACTTAATCAAGCACATATTAATTACAAATATACATACTTTGTATTTACTAGACTTGGGCACCAGGGGGCTCTTCGTGTTCGTCTTCGTGTTCGTCTTCGGCAAAAAACAACAACTTTGTATTCCGCGAATATTCGCCTGGTCCTGTGTTCTCTTCGGGCAAATATTCGTGGACATTCTTCGTGTTCGGTTTTTCTTTGTTTTCCCCGGTTAAGGGGTTAATACAGGGTTAAAGCCGCTCTGGCGCAGGGAGTTTAAATGTCTGTATGAGCAACTCTATTGGTCGTCAGTAGGGGGATCGTCTGGCATTGGTTGATGACAGATGAGCCCCCTGCTGGCGACCAATAGGGTCGCTCATACAGACTGTTAAACTCCTGGTGCCGCAATTGTCCTGCAGATCCCGCTGGTCTCCCTGTTCTATCATTTATTAACTGATAGAACAGGGAGACCAGTGGGACCTGCCGGGTAAGTTGCAGCATTGGGATTTTAAAAGTCTGTACGAGCGACTCTGTTGGTCGCTCGTACAGACTTTTAGGCTCCTGGTGCTGTAACTTACCCGGCACATCCCACTGGTCTCCCTGTTCTATCAGTTAAATGTCCGTACGAGCGACCAATAAAGTCGCTCGTATGGACATTTAACTAATTGAACAGGGAGGGAGACCAGTGGCATCGGCAGGGTAAGTTGCTGAATTGGGGTTTTAAAAGTCTGCACGAGCGACTCTGTTGGTCGCTCGTGCAGACTTTTAAAACCTCAATGCTGCAACTTACCCTGCAATTAGTTAAAGACCAGTGGCATCTGCAGGGTAAGTTG
>VKOC01000010.1:9685686-9697227 GCA_009364415.1 Spea multiplicata
GGCCGTCCGGACCAGGGGCCTTAGAGGATTTGGTGGAGGAGAGGGCGCGTTTGAGGTCATCCTCCGAGAAGAGGCTGTTCAAAAACAATATGTGGTCGGCGGATAAGCGTGGAAGTGACAGGGAATCCAGGAAGTCAGAAATATGCTCATTCCCAGACTTATTAATGGGAGCCTTGTTACCATCATAAAGCGATCTGTAGTAAGCTGCAAATTGCTCCGCGATATCAGTAGGATTCACCCAAGCTTGTTTGTGGGTATCAACGATTTTCGCGATGGTTTGGGATTTCCTCTTAGAGCGTAGGCGCCTCGCCAACATCGCGCTCGGCTTGTTGGCATGTTCAAAAAATTTTCGTTTCGTAAAGTTAAGGGAGGAAAGTACCTCTTTACTGAGAAGTAAGTTCAGTTCACCCCGCGTCCGGATAATCTCCCGAAGTGTGGAGTCGCACAAGGAGCGTTTATGATGAGTCTCGAGTTGTACAAGTTTATCGGTGAGTAACTTCATCTCCAGGCGACGAACACGGTTGCGACGTGCGGCAATTTTAATAAAAGACCCTCGGATAAAAGCCTTATGAGCCGACCAGACGAGGGCCGGATCCAAGTCAGGGGTTTCGTTGAAATAAAAATATTCCTCAAGGTCCCTACAAACGACCTCCAGCACCGAGGGATCGGTCAGCAAGAATTCATCCAACCGCCATGGGGGGCGGGGAGAAAGGGTGTCTGGTAGCACTAACGAGCATTCCACAGCTCCGTGATCTGACCAAGTGATGGGGTGAATCATGGAAGACATATCTGACAAAATCAAATTTTGGCTCAGAAAAATAAAATCAATGCGGGAGTAAGATTTATGGGGGTGCGAATAAAAAGAAAAATCAAGCATTTTGGGATGAAGTAGTCTCCAGATGTCCACCAGGGCCGACGTCCGTACAAAATCTTTAAGATGTTTCGCATTCGGCGATGTAGTCGAGGGCGTGTAAGGTCCCTTCCTATCAAGGAATGGGTCCCAAATGGAATTAAAGTCGCCGCCGACAATAATGCGGTGAGAGCGATACGGCACCAAAATATCTGATAAACGGTTGTAAAAAAAGACATCACTAGTGGAGGGAGCATATACGTTCAAGATCGCTATGGGTTGGTTATGCAAAGTCCCTACCAATAATAGATAGCGACCCCATTTGTCTGGATGGATCTCTGTTAGCTGGAATCCAAGAGAAGTCCTCAAAAAGATGCTAACTCCGTTCTTTTTTTGTCTTGGGTGCGGTGCGTGGAAGTGCATCCCGAAAGATCTGTGCCAATAAGAAGGTATATAAGACTTGCGAAGATGTGTTTCTTGAAGCATAATAATATCACAATTGTGACATTGATAGTAACGTAGAGCCATAGTCCGTTTATGCGGGGTATTAAGACCCCTAACATTATGAGAAATAATCTTAATCTGCGCAGCCATCACATCCCAAGGAACAACGCTGGAGAACAGACACTAAGCACTATGAACACAACATCCTCAGCATATACCTGCGACAACTCCCATAAAAAGAGGTAAGGAAAGAAGAGGGACAGGAATAAAGGACAGAAAAATAGAAAAGAAAAAGAGGAGAACACAAAACAAAAAAAAAAAAAAAAAAGGAAAACATAATCATATATAACACTTGGCTATCACCCGACAGCGGTCCTCCGTCTACCCCGACCAGAGATCGGGGAAGGCGACCGTCAGGTAATAGAATGGCCGCAGAGGCCAATAGGGGGTACTAACCGTCCTCGGAACTCGACGGCCTCCCCCCAGCCCTGAATTTGAGAAAAATTGTAGACTACACCCAAAAAATAATAATCAGAATTATCTGAGTAGATAATCGCATCGCCCGACTATAATAATGGGATGCAAACAGACAGATCCCCACATGTAGCGGTCCACACATGCAGATTGCGGCTCAAATGGCAAAACAAAACAAGATAACGCAACACAAATTAACACAGAGCGGCGGGCAAACAAGGACTTATCTGACTGGTGCAGCAGACCGCGGTTTCCACAGAGCGGGTCTCGTAAAATGTCCAGTCTTGAATCGCAACCTGAGAGCCTGAGAGTGTGCCTTGGAACACATCTCAGACAAACCGAGAAACAAAAACAAACAACCCGATGAGAACGCCGCCGGATCGCTCAGGGCATGCTGTCCCCAGGCGCGGTGGTAGTGCCGGAGGAGTTGCGCGTGGAATGAGGTGCAGGAGTCACTGACCAGGTGTCCGTGGCTGCAGGGGTCGAATCCGAACGTCGTCTCCTGCGGCCTAGAAGTAACGGCGGCAAATCCAGTTCACACAGTAGCTTGTCAGCTTCCTCCATGGTCTTAATGGTAGTACTTCTGTCGTCGTTAGTGGCCTGGAGGGCAAACGGGAACCTCCATCTATAGGAGATATTACAGGCTCTGAGGTGATCAGTAAGCGGTTTGAGGTCCCTGCGGCGCTGGAGGGTCTTGGGAGAAAGATCTGAGAAGAACTGGACCTCCACATTTCCAATGGTAGGTGGTTTCGACCTGGCCTCCTTCATTAGCGCATCTTTGATGGAAAAGTCCCGGAACTTTGCGATTACGTCCCTCGGTCTATCCGGCCTAGAGGGCTTAGAGCGCAGGGCCCGATGAGCGCGTTCTACCACAATCTGTTCTGGTGGTATGTCGGGAAGAAGTTGCCGAAACAGTTCTGCAAGTACCTCCGCGACTACCAGGTAAGTTTCTGGCACGCCGCGGATGCGGATATTATCACGTCTGGATCTGTTCTCAAGGTCCTCCTGATCATCGTGTAAGGATTGTAGCTCATGTCTCAATGTGGCGATGTCTGACTGCAACGTGCGTTGTACCTGTTGCATCGTCGACTGTGTATTTTCAAGCGTGTCTGTACGGTGCCCGATATCCGCAATGTCGCGTCTCAAGTCCTGCAGTTCGCCTCGAAGTTGATCGATGATATCCTGCTTAACCGAAAGTACTAAGTTCTTGAGGTCTGCAATATCTTGTTTGGAGCAGGCAATATCTTGTTTGGAACAAGCAGCCACAGCGGCCGTCTCGTCCAGTAGGCCCAAGTGCGCATGTGGCGTGAGCGCGGGAGGCACCGCAGAAGAGAGCTTCTTCTGAAAAATGTCCGGTACGGATGGCTTTTTTGCAGATTTCCGAGTGCCCCCGGGCATACTGCAGCGGTGGAACGAATTTCGAAGAGGGTAAGAGTGGGTGCAATCACTAAAACAGTAGCTTATGCAGGGCTGGAAAGGAGAGCAGAGGAACTACACGACCATCTTGTCCATGCACTTATTCTACTACTAGCCTTTGTCAAACTTTGTGGTAGCAATTGTGTTCCCCCCCACCCACACATTGTACTTCAAGTATGATTTTTTTAGTCCCTGGTATGTGTCACAAATTTGTGCTCAGCAACATCCCCCGAGCACAGTGATACCATGCGTGGGTCTGCTGGGTTTCTTGGGAGGTAAAAGGACACATTTGGGACATGCGCAATTCAGTTTTCAACTTGGAATTTTGATACATGACCTGCATGTACTATTTGGGACATCTTTGATGGCGGTCAGTTCAATTTACCCTCATCAAATATATATGTATTTTAACTCTTTCAATTAATACTAATCCTACTACCAGCTTTCGTATTTTTTTCAGGTATGAATATACAGCTCTTAGTATATGTCTCTGCCAAATAACATACAAATATGTGTTCAGCAGCCAATTTTTTGAGCATATTTTCGTTTAACTTTTTATGTCACTGGATGCTTCAATGTCAAGGCTTTGTAGCAACACCATCTGGGTGAGATTTTTTGGCTACTCAAACCATCCTCTTCACAGTGCATTGAGCCAATATAGACACATGTCCTCTTCCAGGTTGATTCATAACATTTCCAGTTGACTGGACCTTCTTAATGATTGCCCTGATGGTGGAAATTGGCATTTTCATATAGCCACCCTCCATTTTGTGAAGTTCAAAAACCTTTTGCCACACATCATAGATATTCCTTGGTCTTATACATTGTGATAAATGAGTAATGAATGAAGGAATCTGACCTATGTGTTACCAAATATCATGGTTGAACAATTTCCAGTCACCCAGATGTACTAAAAAAATAAGATATCACTTGGACTTCAATCCAATCCATTGTTACTTAAAATGTATTTTTCTCATATGAATTCATAATTGTGCCACACATATATTTCATAAATTTTTTCAGATAAACACATGTGGCGTTTGCAATTGTTTGATATCCATGCGTTTTTTGTATATTTTTTGAAGAAAAGATCAAAAAGTTAATCAATGTTTTCTTCATATTTACCAAGGGCTCATACTTGTACATGATTTGTTAATAGAATTCATAGAAATTTAATTTTAGACGTAAATGTCTAAATATACTTAAGAAAACCTCACTAATGAACATATGTGTCAAAGAGGCCCACTGGAACAGCAGCAGAGGATGGAGAAACAGTGGGCTGTCTGGAATATGTTATCAAGACAGAAAACACCCAGTAGTCGGGAAAAAAACCTTTATTTAATTCTGTACACGCCCTGCTGTCAGGTTTGGTCTGCTCTCTTCCTCTCCATCTAGCTGGTCTCCTCCCCTTCACTGTGGTAGCTGGTTCTTCATAGACACAGTCCATGCCTGGGTAGAGACACAGTTTGCCAGCTGCAGACACAAGGTAGTTTTATTTCTCATATGTATTTCAGCTAGGATTAGTTGATACTCCAGTTCCCATCACTCTCAGCTAGTCTGATATGTTACGCATCATGCAGAAGTGAGTACTCTGCAACTGGAGTGCCAAAGTTACTTTTTATAATGTTATGGATTGGCACTACAGCTGCTGTGGGATGCACATCTAATGATTCTCAGCTATCCATTTGGTTGACTGAATGTCATGACAAATGTAAAAGCAGTACTTTGAGTGCCTAATGTTACCATAATTGCTGTAAAACAACCAAGTGTCTGGTGGAAGAGGGAAAAGGTGGGGAAGATAGTTTGCCTCCTCCCTGTAGAAAATCCCGTGGATGTCCATGTAAATAAAGTGATGCTAGGACAATAAACATATTAAGCAATCTTAAAATATATGGAAATTATTATTTATTACATTTAATTTTGACAGCTATAGTTGCCAGCCTCTATCTTTGCTATTGCATTCTTTAACTTTGTCACTTAAGTCACGGATCCCAGCTCAGATAAAATTAGATGAACAGATACGATAGCTTCCAGACATGTAGCGCCTCATTCGTGAACACCAGCTGTGTTGGAGCATATGTGATAATAAAGTTCAAATAATAATATAACTATATAATAAAGATATATATATATAATTATATAAGTATATTTTAACATACAAGAGTGGTCATTAAACATTGCTTGTCTACATGCGTTTATTAGGTTGCCCAGCACTAGTAATAGGCAAACATATATTTTGAGGAAAATAGCACATGACAGCACAGTCCTGATATCTTCCCAAAGTCCCACATTTCTCCATATGAACAGGAATGCAATTTGAACTGTCTTGGCAGATTACTGGACCATGTCATATGCTAATATTTTGTGTCATGATCAATGGCACACATTTGGCATGGAAAAGACGGAGCAGTTACTAGCCCAGCGACTGGTCATTCAGTTTTCTGGCACTGTCATTGGGTTTCTTTGTTGACTTTATTATCTGTATAAAAAAGGAATCAGATATATTAATGATGCTGATGCACAGAGTAATTAAATGTTTTTTCCTAAAAAAATTAAATATTTTTTTTATATTTAATAAAAACTATGATTGAGAAAAATGCATTTCTTGTTTTTTTTTATTGCCCAATCTGCCCCCAATTATGCACATCTGCCCCA
Organism: Spea multiplicata; assembly: GCA_009364415.1. Lineage (NCBI taxonomy): Eukaryota > Metazoa > Chordata > Amphibia > Anura > Pelobatidae > Spea > Spea multiplicata. The sequence continues at coordinate 9,691,526 of VKOC01000010.1, forward strand.
AGGCTTGCCACTCTGCCCCCAGATATGCCTTATACCCCCTATTTGCCACTCTGTCTCCCTGATATGCCTTACACCCCTGTATGCTACTCTTTACCCCCCAAGAGTTACAATACATCCCCAGACTTGGGGCCAGAAAGGAGGATCCAAACCCCCTGCAGCGCTGCGGGAATCTGGATCTTAGTCTTGTAGTCAGACCTCTAATTGAGGTATGATTATAAGATGACCTCGAATATATTTCTGACAGCATTTGCTCTAAAAAAACCCTTGTCTTACATTCAAGCGAATACGGCATATCACATTGTGGTTTGGCTAGACACATAAAGGGGCAAATGCAGTGAGGACCACACAATACTTAAATGGGAAAACTTCTCTATCATATGCATTAAAGAGAATATGATGACTGGAGTGTCCCTTTAACAATATACAAGTGTCACACAAGACAGTGTACAATGTCAAAGCACATTCAACAATATTATTGACAGATCCAGAAGAGATATTGCAATTGTATCCATGACAGCATCATAAATGTTAGGATTAAATCTTAATAATTTTGGTATGGAGAAACCATACTGAAGATGCCAGTGAAAATAGAATTTGAAGATCATGCTCTGATAATTTTAATCACTGTTGGCTCCTGATTGCAAAGTTGTTTAAAACATGCTTAAAAGGGTTAGGTTAAACACATATATAAAATGGTTGAATGGGTTGCACAAGTCCACAGTTCATGCTTTTAACTATAATGGTCAATCACTTACAGTTCTGTATCCCCCATGACTGTGGACCTCTCCAGTGCTTGTTTCCGCCTTAGAATCCCATCCAGAATCTTTTTTCTGGGGCCCAACGGGATGGAAATACTCTTAAGGTCATGGTCTGAGCATAGGGTGAGGGCTGCCAAGTCAATCTTCTCATCTTGCAGTAGGGAGAAGAGCTCAGACATCTGCAGTGAAGCCAAGAATGTTTCCAAGGGGCTGGTTTCTGGCTCTTCTCCATCATCTAACCCCAACTCATCTTCCTCCCAAGGCAGTTCCTGCTCATTTCTCCCTTCCAAACTCCCAGCACTTCCAATGCTATCATCCAGACTTGAAGATCGTTTAAGACGACTTTGAAGCATTATCTCTTCATTTTCCCCTCCATGCAAACCATTGGTTTCGTCTCTCCCCACTCCAAACAGTCCGCTGCTTAGGTAGTTCCTCCGAAAAACCATAGTGCCTAAACCTGGCCTGGTGAACAAAGAATCATGTCCTGAGTCAGTGCTGACCTCAGAATGAGCAGAATCTCCATGAAGTCCAGGGTCACTAACAGCCCGAGAGAGGGAGTCTTCCTCTGGCAGAAACATATCACGCAAATGTTGGCGACTACGTTCACGAGGGCTTGCATAGGTGCCTTGTTTTACAAACATGACATCGTTTCCCAGTTGAAGGCCTGAGAGTGAGCGCACGCTCTTTCTACCATCCTCGTATATTTTGAATGTTCCTTCTATCTGTTTCCTCTTCTCTAACTTCTTTTGCATCTTAGTCTTGCCTTTGGTGGTGCCCGCAGCATGAGAATATGGCATGGTGGTAAGCAATGTGGCACTGGGAAAACGCTGGCTTACAGAGCTGTTGAGGAAAAAAAATTGTCACTAACAAAGCTTGTAGATAAAACAAATATAAATTTCTTACCTTGGCTGAACCTACTCACACCGCCATCATACATTAGAATGTAAAAAACACATTGACGGGGATACAATTCCATCTTCCATTCATGTTAAATGCCAGTAGTGAAAAATGATTAATGCCCACTGTTAATACCTTCCATACAGCATACCCAGCAGAGCTTTCCACTAGTATCTGACAGCAACAGCCAATACAATGAACAAGCAGAGTTTCTGAGTGGCATCCCACTTGTTTCCCCGACCTTAGGGAAGCAACAGACAATGTGCAGGCAGTTGGGGAGGAGTTAAACGGGACAGAAATAAAAAAAATAACTAAGGCATGTGATGTATTTACAACAAGTCTAAAGGCTCAGACCTCCATAGCCCAAAAACATTAGGGATCCATCCACAGCTGCCCCTCTACCCACTGATTGTCTTTCAGTGACCGGAAGATCCATGTGTGTCAAAGTTTATTTAGAAGATATTAAAGCGAAAGTTAGGTGTAATAAAAAAAATAGAAATCATCCCTCTTTCTCCACATTGTTCTCTCCACCCACTGCAATTAATATGCTGTTTTATGATATCAATAATATGTGGCTAGTATGATCTCCATGTTGCTTATTGCTTTCCATTCCATGGATTGTGTTACTTTGTACTATTCCATTTACCTGTACTTATGTTGTATGATGTCGTAATGCATGTTGTTACGGATATATCTGATAACACTTTCCAGATTAATAAATATATATCTCAAAAAAATAGAGTTCTCGTTCCCTTTCCTTACATAGTCTGTCCATTGATACTGTATAGTGCACCTCCTCACTGGAATCTACAAATAATCTCCTCCTGTAAAGGGGGGTATTAAAAGCTATAAAGAGTCAGCTAGCTGCCTGCTTTTTGTCATACCTCAATTGAGTTTTGTGGTGCATAAAGGACTTAAGGAGTTTCCACAGGCCTGCTTATTGATGAACTCGTGAGTGAGGGTCATCTTTCATAAACTACAATGATCCCACAAAAATCATTTCTTTACTTTCATATTAGAAGAACTTTGTTATACAATGAGGCTGCAAGAATTCAAAATGATTGAAGAGGTGAAAATCATCAATATGGAAGGACACATACACAAATTTTTGCCTAAGTCTACATTTTTAACATAAAACTACCAGGGATTTAGGTAAACCCTTATATACCAATAGGATTCTTTTCTCACCACTTTTTTTACCACATTCATTATAAAAGTATTTTAGTAGCTATTGTGTTAATTCATAAAAATACACAGGCATGGTCCTGAACAATAACAATAAAAGCTGGAAGACATTAAAAACAAATGACCACCATTCTAGGTAGACATGAAACCTGAACACACTGAATTCTCAATGAGGATATCAGCATCTGTAAAGAAACAGTGGCAATAAATGGCAGTAATTCACAACTGCCTCGGATCCATGATTATTAGCTGAATTCTACTCTATTCACATAGAGGTAACACGTGCTTACTAGTGATTGTGAGACAGACACAACCTGTGACATGATACACTCCCTGCAAAACGTCCAGATTAAGAGCGTACTTAATTATTATAATTAATGTTAAACCTGTTTTACTCCCCCTGGAGTTTATCTGCCTCTAATCTAACCCTGACAAACAGGGGTGTGCCAGTTCACTGAAAAATAACGAAAAGGCCCAGTGGAAATTATCGCCTGGATATATTTAGAATGGTTAATGGTTTGCATATTAAAAGATGTAGATGTACATTGGATGTAATATAAATAGGTTTTACTTTAATGAGTAGCCTTCCATCAAAAGAGGCTGAGCCTATTACAGTGCAGGAATTTAAACATGCATTAGGTTATCCTGAATTTAAGATAATTTACATTAGAAAAATTAGCCAACTAGTTGATTCTGATCTGCTGTCAAATTCTATATTAATATGTAACAATGTCAATTGTATAATACGTTTACCTGGAATAGCTGGAAAAGCTCATGGTGTCCGAATGGTCAGTCAACTCTTTGCGGTAACGTCTTTCCATGCGCTCATGATGTTTGCGCTGCAGCTTTGCACAGTTTCTTATTCTCCTCTCAGCCTCACGGAATGCTCGATCTTTCAACTTGCTAACTAGTTTAGGATTCAAACTAGTCTGTTTAGCCGCAATAGAATCCAGGTAACGCACACATTCCATGTGGCCCTTGGTGGCTGCCATGTCCAGTGGCGTGTGATAATCATTATCCAGACACCAAATGTTGGCTCCAAATGATACTAGAAAGGACAGGCAGTTTAAGTGCCCATTGGCTGCAGAGAGATGCAGAGGTGTATTCCCCCAGATGTCACATTTATCAGGATCACCCCTACAAAAATAATGAAAATTTTCTGATGAAAGGTGCAACAAAAAGTATAGCATGTCTACAGAAATTACCGTATCTAGGATCTGTGATAACATCAACTGTTTTTCTATGGCAGTAAACAGAACTGATAAACCAAATTTAGTGCCATGAACATTCTGTGCTGTGGACCACCTTAAAATATATATACTTTATTTTGCCCTACTTCATGCTTGCTTAATATTGTGCTGAAAATGTAACAAATTAAATATTGTTTTTCATAATTAAGTTACCAGGGACTCCCTACCATATATGCAAACCAGGATGCTGCTTTGAGCACTGAGCTGGTAGGGGGTGCTGCCATGAGGTTCTTCTAGGTGTTCGAAAGCAAATGAATGTTAGAGTTTGCCCTGCTGGCAATAACTTTGTGACGTAATTAAGAGTTACATTTCAAATATCAGGCTTGCAAAAATATACTACATTTTGGGACGCCTGTAACCCCACGAATGCCTCTGTTTTGGATTAAACATAAACAAAACCTTGATGTGGACTACCCAAGTATTTTAACCCCTTAATGTCCATTGACGGGTCAGGCACATCACGGAAAAAACGGTCACTTAACGACCTATGATGTGCCTGACACGTCATTTCATTAAACAAGCTTAGAAAGTGATATACAAAGGTGTTGCTGTAATGCCTCGATGTCAAGGCATTCAGCAACACCAAGATCTGCATCACGGGCCATGTCTGGCCCATCCCCGTGGCCATTCACTGTAGTTGGTCCTTTTATAATACAGTTAGGACTCTACCTAACTGTACTACAGTTAGGACTCAATTGCTGGTCTATAGACCAGCCATTGCAGGGGGAGTCTCTGATGACTGCTGTAGGCATCCATGACTACAGGAATCATCAAAGGGCTTGTGGGGGCTCGTTTTTGCTGTTGCTGGTCTGCCTGGACCACCAGCAGCACAGCCCCGTACAAAACGGGAATTAACCCCTAAATGAAGGGGTTAACGCTGCACTGTCGCTCCCATGGAGCGATCAGGCAGCTGGGGGGTGTTGGGTCAAGTCCACACACTTGTGTGGGGACCCAATCAACACACAAACCCCTTCCCTGAAGCTGCCTGTGGCAGCTGAAAACACGACTGCTGCTTTTCCAGCAACTGCGTTTTCAGCCTAGAGGATCACTCCGTTGGAGGGATCTCAGGCTCGGGGGCGGGCTCTGAGTGGCTGTGCTGTCTGCCCAGACTCCTGGGCAGACAGCAGCAGCGCCCCCATGTGGTGACTCAGCCTCTTACATCCACAATTTTTCTGGATGTAAGAGGCTGACAAAACCTAGGCGCCAGGACAAAATTCTCGGTCGCCATGGCGACCTGGGATTTGTCGAGCCCTGCTTTATCACAATTTCTCTATTCACCTTTTTATTTTACTGACATAATAATAAAAGCTACAAGAACCCAAACACAGTGTTTCTCAAACTAGGTTTTAATACAAAGTTATTAGTAAATATTAATTCATATGTTAACTATTTTTCATATTTAATAAAAACTATGAGAAAAAAGCCTTGTTTATATTTTTTTTATTTACCAAACTGCCCCCAGTTATGCACATCTGACCCCCCTCTTATATGCCAGATTCCACTGTGCCCCTGATATGCCTTATACTCCTTAAATACCAGTGATATGCAACTGAGCCCCCTGATATACCTTTTACCCCCAGATATGTTTTATGCCCCCCTGATATGCCTAATA
>VKOC01000010.1:9697327-9744054 GCA_009364415.1 Spea multiplicata
ATTTAAATAATACAATTTTTTGTTTTACTATTAATATTGTTTTATAGATTTTAACATATGTTTTCTTCACAATTTGTTTTTTTACATTATTTCTTGTAATTTTGTATCTGTTTGATCCTTTATATATTGTTCCTCAGATGTTTCCTTTTAGAATAGGACCCAAGCTTAATTGGCATACCTCTCATAATACATTTGAACGTACATCATAGGGTAGAGTCAGACACTTCCCCATTGTCAGTTAATTGCATACATTTTTGGGCTTGGATTTTTGGATGGTAAGTTCTTCTACATTAGAATATGCTTTCAGTAAATTCTCATTGAGTCTCCAGCTGGTCCTTATCCTATATTCTGGATTATTTTTTATTACTAAATGTTATTGAACCAATTTTTAACCACTTTTGGTGTCTATAATGTCATCAGAAAGTAACTTATGTGCTCAATTATATGAAGACCCTGATTATAAGATGACTCCCCCTCAAAGTTTTGAATATTAATTTAAGAAATTTAAGAAAAAAAGAAAAAGCCTCAATATAAGACTACCCTATAGGGAAAAAAAACGTTTTACTAGAGGGGCAGCCGGTGGAGGTCTGTGTGATGCAGGCCTCTGCTGCTGGGGCCAGTATTTCTGCCGGGGTTCTATGACTGAGCGCTGGCATCACATGACCTTCTGGTGCTCCACCATAAAAGCCCATGCAGAGGTGTCGGCAGCAGCGGAGGTTGTCGGTGCGTATCTCGCAGGATGCGCACAGACAACCTCCGCTGCTGCCAGCACTTTTGCTGGGGCTTCTATAGTGGAGAAAAATCCAACATTTATGAAGATTACATCAAGCACCCACACCACATATCACATATGGTTACTGTTGTGTGAGCACAGAGTTTATCATAAGTTCTCTGCAAAGATAGACAGAAGATACTACTTCAGACTAATTCATTTAGCTGGCTTTTTTACATTTCTGTGACAATATTCTCAATATGCAATTTACATACACAACTGTGTGTTCAGTTGGGGTAAGCAGTAGTCGAAAGAGTGTTTTATTATGTTGGACACTTTGTAGAGCTGCCTCCATAGCAACTTATCTTCCTATACTGAATGTAATATTGCACTTCCACAAACCACTTTCTTGTCTGGCAGCTTGATTACTGCATTTATAGGCCATCTATACACTCCTTTGCCACATCATTACATTCCTTCTAGTGCTAATCTATTGGTTCTTATGTCACTGTTATTCCTTAGTCCTTGTGCCCTTGTGATCCACAAGGATGTTCCTGGGTTCCAGTGTCCCTTGGTCCAAACATGTAGCTGAACCACCTCACAGTGTGGAGTGGTGTCCACATACTTTTGTTCACATACTGCAGGTACAAATAAACTGGTACTTCTATTAGTGCTGTTAGTCTTCCTGAAAATCCTGATGCAACCTAAGCTTTCCTGTTCTTAAAGATACCCAGTCCAGCTCTTGACTTGCCTCTGCAACACAGAAAGGCAGAGTAAGTTACACTATACAAAATGACAGATTGCTGCAGATTGATATAGTTTACTGCCTCCAAAGATTGAAATTTACAGCCATATACATTTTTTTCAAACTATCTACTTACTGTTAAGTATTTTCCTATGCATTATTTGTTAATAGGGCTTGGTGGGATACTTCTTCCTTCTCAACTAGGTTCCTCCTTTTCGACTTTCAGTACTGTCTGCGTGACCATAATAACATCTTATTGAAGAAACCAAAAGTATAACCATTTTCATTAATTTCTTGAGGGCAAAGGCAGATCTTTTGGGCATTTTTGCTAGGTGGATATGCAACTGCAACTTTCTTAAATCTCATAGAATGCACCTATTGTACAGTAACACATTAATGTACTAACCTGTACATGATTTTAATATGTTTTTGGCTTTAATATGGTAAATATGGGAACATATTGTTTTGCAAGCTACAAACTGTGTGTTAAGAAGGAAGGGAAAGAAGGAAGGAAAGACAAGACTGAGAGGTTTTTGCTCATACTACCTTCAGCTTAGGGTGACCACATTTTGTAACTTCCATTCTGAGACACTTACTTTGACAAGTGAATTGCATCAATGTTATGCTTGAGACTGGCACAATCGTATTTGCCAGTTCATTTTTTCAGTATTTACACAATCACTAAATGTTAAGACATCTGTTTTTTTTATAGTTTTTCAATGAGCAGGAACTTTTAAAATATATATACATTACTAACCCTATATAATAAACTGCAAAAAAATAAAAAAAATATTTCAACTAAGTTTTAATAACCTTTATCAATATCTTTAATCATGAAAAAGTAATAGTAAATAGTTAAATAGAGCCAATGGCGGGAGAGCAGGTAAGATGACATCATCGCGACCGGCGCAATAATAGCGTCGTCGCGATGGCAACAATACAACAAAACCTCCTGCCTGTGTTACCTCCGCGAATGACGCAGAAGCGCCACACAGGCAGGAGAGGTAATGTACTAGCCACCGTGGACATGCAGAGGCGACCGAACACCCGATCGCCGCCAACATACCAGCGGCGGCTCAACCACCAAGTCCTCTCTGCTTGTGCTGCCTCCGCGAGCAACGCGGAAGCGCCACACAGGCAGAAGAGGTACTGGTCGGGCGGCGCGAGCATGTAGCGGCGGATCGTCTCTCCGATCGCTGCTGATATGCTGCGGCAGCCTGATCACAGCTGTCATGGGCTGGGAGGCGTGCCTGCTCGATACGCACGCTCCCTCGTGTGCGTGCCGAGCGCACGTCAGTACACGAGGAGGACGTGCGCGAGGAACGCCGTGGGACCCCGGCCGGACAGGTAGGTGTAACAAACCCCCCCCCTCCCAGGAGCGCGCTCCGGGTGCGAAGGACCAGGACGGAGAGGGAAGCGGGCATGGTAACGGGAGACACAGAGAGGCGCGTGCACAGCGCGGGCAGGAACCCAGGTCCGCTCCTCCGGACCGTACCCTTGCCAGTCAAGCAGATACTGGAGGGAGCCGCGGTGCCAACAGGAATCGAGCACGCGGCGGACGATGTGCTCTTCGTGACCGCGGACAAGGACAAGGGCAGGAGGACGAAGGGCCACAGAATAGCGGTTAACCACGCAGGGCTTAAGGAGAGACACGTGGAACGTGTTAGGGATATGCATGGAAGGAGGAAGAGCAAGGGACACGACGACCTCGTTGATACGCCGGACGACGCGGAAGGGACCGAGAAACCGGGGACCTAGTGTCCTACTGGGTTGACGGAGTGCTATGTTCCGCGCGGATAGCCATACATAGTCGCCAACTCTGTAGTGGGGAGGCGTAGCACTATGTTTGTCAGCAGCAGCCTTGCTGCAGGTCTGGGCCTTGACCAGCTGGTCACTGAGAGCCTTCAAATGGGTACGCATGTTAGCAACCCGCTCTTCGACAGCTGGAATGCTGGCACCGCGAGAGGCGGATGGAGGTGGTAGGACAACGGGATGGTATCCCAAAGCAGCATAAAAAGGCGAGCAACGCAAGGATTCATGGACGGCGTTGTTGTAGGACAGCTCGGCCAAGGGTAACAGGGAAGACCAGTCGTCTTGGCGTTCATTGACGTGTAAGCGCAGGTATCGTTTTAAGGTCGGATTAATGCGCTCTGTCTGGCCGTTCGATAGTGGGTGATAAGCCGAGGACAGATGTGTCCGGATGCCTAACTTGCAGCAAAGGGTTCTCCAGTACCTGGATACAAACTGGGGACCTCTATCCGACACCACGTGGAGCGGCAGGCCACGCAACCGGACCACATCTCTGATGAACACATCCACCAACTGGTAATAGTAGACCAGAATGCCGGGTGTGCACGGATTTGTAACGAGAACATTGAGGACAGGTGGCAATGACGGTGCTGACGTCACGTGTTAAGGAAGGCCACCAGAAGGTTTTTCGGATGTGGTACTCAGTTTTGCAGGCTCCTGGATGACCGGCTAGTGGTGTGTTATGACCCCAGATGACCAGATCTCGTATTAAAGGCGGTCTTCCATTTGTCTTTTTCCTTTACCCATACTAGGTTGTATGCCCCTCTTAGGTCGAGCTTGGTGAAAACCGTAGCCCCTTTCAATCTGTCATAGATCTCCGTGATTAACGGAAGAGGATACCATTTTTTTACGGTAATACGATTTAATCCCCTGTAGTCTATGCATGGCTGAAGGGAGCCCTCTTTTTTGGAGACAAAAAAGAATCCAGCCCCTGCTGGTGAGGAAGAGGGTCGGATGAAGCCCTTCTCCAGGCTCTCTTTAATGTATAATTCAAGGGCCTCATTTTCCGGCTCAGACAGGGTATATGTGCGTCCTCGTGGTGGCGTGGTACCCGGCAACAAGTCTATGGCACAGTCATAGGCTCTGTGAGGGGGGTAGGCGTTCTGCCTGTCTGTTGGAAAATACATCCAGAAAGTTCCGATAATGTTTAGGCACTAGAAGCTTGGGGTCTGTAGGCTTGATCTCAAGAACGAGGTTCACCTGTGTGCAGGGTAAAGAACAAAGGACTCCATGCAAGTATCTCGCCTTTGTCTCAGTCAACGCGTGGGTTGTGCAGCCGCAGCCAGGTGAACCCCAGTATCAAGGGGGCATGAGGTGACTGTATTAGTTCAAACGTGATGGTTTCTCTGTGGGTTGCCCCTATGAACATAGTAAGTGGACTGGACTCTTGGGTGACCACTCCCCGACCAAAGAGACTACCGTCAACCGCAGTCACTACAGAAGGAGTCTTTTTGGGGCGTAGCGGTAGCCCGTGTTGTACGGCCCATTGTTCGTCCAGAAACACTCCAGCCGCCCCGGAGTCTATGAAAGCGTGGGTGACCACAGAGTGGTCTAGCCACCTAAGCAAGACGGGTATCAACATGCGTTGGGGAGGAGAAATGTTCTTATGGCTTAGGGGTTCTCCTCCTTTGGCCCCTAAGCTCTTTCGTTTCCCGGACGTAGTGGACATGTACATAGAAGGTGATCCGCTTGACCCCAGTAGAAACAGAGGCCTTGATTCCTCAGTGTTTTTTCCGCTTCGGTGAGGTGACGTATAGTGCCAATCTCCATGGGTTCCTCGAAGGGATGGCTAGGAGTGGTAGGTGGAGAATGAGGACTGCTATGGGGGGGAAACGGCCGATATTGCCTGCCTTTGTCTTTCTCCAAGTGTCTCTCCTGAATGCGCTTGTCCACGCGCAAACAGAGGGTGATAAATTCCTCCAGGTCAGACGGGGGTCATGGAACAACAGCACATCCTTGATCTTGTCATTGAGACCCTTCCGATAAGCAGCTCGGAGGGCACCCTGATCCCACTGGAGTTCACAAGCCAGAGTACGGAATTCCACTGTATATTGGGCTAGAGTCTTATGTCCCTGTGGTAGCTCCAACAAGGAGGTCTCCGCTGTTTCTTTGCGGCCTGGCATATCAAAGACTGACCGCAAGGCCTCCATGAAAACTGGACAGTCATCCATCAGGTCGGATCCCTGCTCGATTAGGGGGGAGGCCCACAGCAGTGCCTCACCCTTTAACAACGAGATGATGAAGGACACCCGTTTGGAGGAGGTACAAAACGCCCGTGGACGGTTGTGGAAATGCAGCAAACATTGGTTCAGGAACCCTCTGCATTCTTTAGGATCCCCAGCGTATTTGTCCGGGAGAGGCAAGCGAGCGGTAGCACCTACTTCCTCTGGGCTGGGATCCCTAGGTATGAAAGACGGCCTGGCAGAGGGAGCGACAGCCAGAGACCGTAGCAAGTCAGTCATGGTGTCCATTTTGCTGGATAAGGACTGTAATTGCGTGGAGTGAGACGTAAGGAGCTGGTCCTGGAGGTCCTGGCGGGAGAGGACGTTAGCCATTTCCGCGGGGTCCATGGTATGACCCGTTCAATGTGTTACGTCGGATCAGGCACCACAGGTGATGGACCCACAATGCAGGAATGGCGAGAATATTCCAATAAACAAGCCTGGATCGGGGCAGGCAGCACAGTAGCGAAGTCAAAGAACGATAGCCGAGGTCGGGACGGGCAGCGCAGGATCAAGGTCAGAAGAACGAAAGCCGAGGTCTGGTACACGTGAAAATCAATCAGAAAGCACTAGAGAAACAAACACCCTGAGAACAATAATAGGGACTCGTTGAACGGGCACGGAAACACAGGACAAAGAAGTTTAAATAGAGCCAATGCGGGAGAGCAGGTAAGATGACGTCATCGCGACCGGCGCAATAATAGCGTTGTCGCGATGGCAACAATACAACAAAACCTCCTGCCTGTGTTACCTCCGCGAATGACGCGGAAGCGCCACACAGGCAGGAGAGGTAATGTACTAGCCACCGTGGACATGCAGCAGCGGCTCAACCACCAAGTCTTCTCTGCTTGTGCTGCCTCCACATGCGACGCGGAAGCGCAACACAGGCAGAAGAGGTACTGGTTGGGCGCTGAGAGCATGTAGCGGCGGATCGTCTCTCCAATCGCCGCTGATATGCTGCGGCAGCCCGATCACGGCTGTCATGCGCAAGGAACGCCGTGGGACGTCAGTACACGTCAGTACACGAGGAGGACGTGTGCAAGGAACGCCGTGGGACCCCGGCCGGACAGGTAGGTGTAACAACGTCCAATTCTTGGTAATTTCTCTGTTGTGCCATATTGTCTCCACTTGATGATGACTGTCTTCACTGTGTTCCATGGTATATCTAATGCTTTGGAAATTCTATTGTACCCTTCTCCTGACTAATATCTTTCCTCACTGAGATCCCTCTGATGCTTTGGAAGCTCTCTCTTCGGATATATATACATATATATATTAACAATTAACAATTGCACTCCAAATGCCAAGTTTCTGCCCGGTGCCAAATAGCTGTAGCAGTAAATAATATAAAGTCCAAATATATATACATATATATATTGTGACAAACCCTATAGCATGAGGGCCATACATGTCACTTTTAGGGGTCCTAAGCACAGTCCTCTAGGGCAATCAGAGTCAGGAACAGCAGCTTTGAACAAAACAGCACTTTATTTTAACCGCTTAAACCCCAATACCAAATCATAAAACGAAAACCTAGCTCCCAATTGGAGCCCTCTCTAACTAAACTACGCTGGTCCAGACTGACCAGCCTAATCACCCACTATCTCAACCTCCCAGCCAGACCCAGCTACGCCAGGCTCTGGAAAACCTCCCCCAGACAGCACACACAATGTCCATGCAGGTATTGCCTCACTTGGCTCAGGGATGATCTTGTTCAGGGCCTCTCCTTGCCCTGGGAGCTCAGGGAAACTTCCTCTTCCCCCAACAGTCTCTCTGAGTATCAGGCTCCAGGGGTTTTTAATGCCCAGCACCTGTGCCTGACGCCGGCCTCATAGGAATCCCGGACCGGATCCTGCGAACTTCTTGCCTCCTGGAAAACCCGGCATGGAATTTCCACAAAATGGGGAAACGGAGCATTGGCCCATCCTGCTCTCCAATTGCTCCACCCCAGGGACCCATATTTACGATCTGGATAGCACCTGTACCCAAATGCCACACTAAGCATCTCCCTGGTGTTTACACTGTCACAACGTTATGATCATACCTGGGAACTTCTGGGCTTCAACTACCCGGAGCCTTCCCTTGCGGGTTGTGGCCAGGACTGCCCACTGACATCAGTAGGTGGTCCCGCCGACGTTAACGGCGTTCCCGCTGCTTCACCTGGCAATCTCCGGGTCAATCCCGGAGAGTTCCCAGGTATGGTTATGATTCAATAGTGTGTAGAACCACATTTAGCAGCAATAACCGGAAATAATAAGTTTCTGTATGACTTTATCAGTCTCTAACATCGTTGGGGTAAAATTTTGGCCCACTCTTCTTTACAACGTTGCTTCAGTTCATTAAGTTTCGCTGAAATTTGTCTATGGACAACTTTCTTAAGGTCCTGCAACAGCATTTTAATCAAGTGGAGGTCTGACTAGGCCATTGCAACACCTTGATTATTTTCTTTTTCAGCCATTCTGTTGTAGATTTGCTGGTGTTCTTAGGATCATTGTTCTGTTGCATGACTCAATTACGGCCAAGCTTTAGCTGCTGGACAGATGACCTCATATTTGACCCTGGAATACTTTGGTATACAGAGGAGTTCATGGTCGATTTAATGACTGCAAGGTTCCCAGGTCTTGTTGCTGCCAAACAAGCCCAAATCATCACCCCTCATATCATGTTTGACAGCGCACAGTGCTGAAGTGCTATGTTTGGTTTTTACCAAACGTGCCTCTGTGCTTTTTGGCCAAACATCTCCACTCGAAAAAAAACTGAGGAATGTGTATTTGAAAACAAATACTGCAGAACCAGGAGCAATAGTATTTTTAAATTTCGTTGAGACAGAAGTAATCAAACTCACTTTAAAAAAAGGTAAAAAATGAAAAAATATGTAATAACCTTCTACGTGAATTATTTCACAGATATAGTGAGGAAACAGAGAAAACCAAACTCAAATTACTAACTAGTGTCACCAGGCAGAAGCAATCAAATAGTGCTTTAGCATATAGAAAATTGATATGATATGAGTTAACCAAAAAAACTGCAAATGAAAAAACTGAGGAATGTGTATTTGGAAACAAGTGCTGCACAACTAGGAACGATTATCCCCCCAAAAATGGAAAAAATTGTTTTGATAAAATAAAAAAATGGAGTTCAGACAGAAGTAATCAAACTCGCTTCAAAAAAGTGAAAAAATAATAACCTTCTATGTGAATTATTGCACAGATATAGTAAAGAAAAACAAATTCAAATTACTGACTGTCAGCAACCAGAAACAATCAAACAATCAAACAGTGCTTTAACGTGTAAAGAATTTATACAGTCAAAAATAAACAGCCATGGATATAAATAAGTGTTACACTGAGTCCAGAGCTGTTTCCAGATACAATATACAATGTTCAGAAATGTGCGGCAATATATATTTTGTGGCAAAGTAATTATGTATGCAAATGCTATACAATATTGCCTGCTGATATAGAACTGACTCTTAGTAAAACTAAGAGAAAGTCCAAGAAATTCAGACCAGAGGTGTCACTAGAATAAACCCTAGATTAATATTGATTACTATCTAGGAGCAGGAGGTAACCTGAAATCAAAAATAAAAGTGCATAGTGCTCTCATTAACCCCTTCAATCCCAGGGGTTTTTGGTATCTCAAGTCCTGGAACAATTTTGCCATTTTTGTGCTATGTTCAGAGATTATTCTCTTTTCTTGTGAATAGTGTACCCATGTAATCTATATATTGTTTTTTTCAAGGAGAGATAGAGCTTTCTTTTGATACCATAGTTAGTGATTAGCTGAAAATTTAGAATGAGAATTTTAGTAAAAACTAGAGAAAATTAGAAAAAAACACCTATTTTTTTACAAATGTTCCCTCTGAATCCTCACAAAATTAGTTAAAGTGATGGAAAATCCCCTCCAAGTTTATCAATTCAGGTGTCCTGATTTCAGACATACCTAATTTACATAGATTTCCCATACTTTCCCAGCACTTATAGAGAACATACTATAAACTTGTTACCATTTACTCAAATCCATATGCTTTATATAAATTGTGAATATTTCAATTGGTGATGAAAAAAGAGCTTCCTGTCCTTTTTCACAGGTACTCACAGGTATTGCTCTTAAAACATCCCTAAATGTGACATTTCCAGCCCCTTCCAATCTTGTAATTTCTTCGTTTTATCCATCAATATAGTATAGCTATCTCTAATAGTTTCTTTAAGATTAAATTTTATGCCTAAATAATCAAGAGTATTGTTGCTCCAATTGCATTTATATATGTTCTCATTGTTTTTGCTTGTTCTTCCGATTGATGGGCTGATATAATCTGGGTTTTACTAATATTAAATTTATGATTTGAAAGGTGACTGTATTCTTTAATCTTATCTAAGGTATACCTTACTGACTTTTCCGGTTGTAAAAGTGTCAATATAATTTTGTCGACAAACATTATTTCTTGTTTTAATGCCTGATATTTCAGCTGTATTTCTTTTCGATTGGGCTAGTGGCTCGATAGTAAGAGCATACAGCAGAGGGGCTAATGGGCAACCCTGCCTTGTTCCATTACTGATCTTAAAACAGTCTGAGACGAACATGGGTCCTGTTATTTTAGCCGTAAGGGCCTTGTACAGTGCCAGTTCGTTGTTCTTAAATGCTCCCGAGGTGCCGAAAGCCTCCATTGTTTCCAATAGAAACATCCAATCCACTAGATGGAATGCCTTTTCTGCATCTAATGGAATAAATGAACTGTGAGTTGAACTCGTATTTACTAAGTCTATAAGGTTTATTATTTTGCGAGTATTATCAGTTATTTGTCTACCTGTTATGAATTTGGAATTATCTGGTTGAACTACAAGACTAAGATCCAGATCCCCCGCAGTTCTGCAGGCGACTTGGATCCTCCTTTCTGACAGGCGGTAGAGGTCTGTGGAATGCGCAACCTCCCCTCTTGCCGGCACTTCCTCTGAGGCTTCTATGATGGAGCACCAGCATCACATGACCTTCCGGTGCACCACCATAGAAGCCCCGACGGAAGTGCCAGCAGCAACGAAGGTTGTCTGCGTGCATCGCACAGACCTCCACCGGCTGCCCCACTAGACACCAGGGAGTCTGAAGCACAGGGAGAAGTCTAGGGATGCACTGGTAAATTGAGGGGGGTATAATGTTTTTTTAGAGGAACAGTCGCATATAGGGGGTTAAAAGTAATATCATGGAGGCAGAGTATCATAGAGGGGGGTTAAAACGCATATCAGGGAGGCAGAGTGGCAAATTAGGGGTTAAAAGGCATGTCAGGAAGGCAGAGTGGCATATAGGGGTATATAAGGCATATCTGGGGCAGGGTGGCAACTAGGGGTTTAAAAGGCATATCTGGGAGGCAGAGTGGCATATCAGGGCGGCTGAGTGGCATATAGGAGGGTATAGGGCATTTCTGGGGGGCAGATGTGCATAACTGTAATAATTTTTTATTTTTATTTAATATGAAAAAAATAGTTTACATTTGAATTGATGTTTACTAGTTGTGACGGACCGACCAGGGACCTCAGGTTGTCCCTCTCTGCCAAGAGCGACTTCTCCCTTCAGGACAATAATTCCCCGCAATCCGTAGGCAATATCCCCAAGCAAAGTAAAGGGATATCACTATCCAGTACCCAAATAACCAGGCAAGACTAGTCTTTAGGTACAACAAGAGGAGAACTGATTTATTTTAGACACAGACGGCTGGATATATCCAGCAAAACACACATTAACATAAAACAAGATACCGGGATACAAACCGCCCCCTTAATCTGCATCCCAGAGACAACAGGGGCAGTAAAGGGATTAACAATACAAAAGGATACAGATGCCACTAAAATATGGAATACACATTGTCTTGATTAGATTATCTCCCAGACCTTAGTGTGCTGTGTAAACAGTTAGGAAGTAAAGCAATAATAAAATACATTTTTATTAATAACACACAAAAGGATAACATGGCACTCTTTACCAGGGCTCATAGTAAGGAGGCTGGCACTCAGTCCCCTCCAGGAGCCCCTACAAGTGCAGAGCTCACCCTGCCAAACTCTGCCTCTCCCAATGAACATACCAGCCGCTGGAGAGAAGTGTCTACTGCCCCTTCTCCCTGGAGTGTACTCAGCCGCTGGGGAGTGATGCCACTTGCATCCATATACTGGTCCGCTAGTCCCGCGCCTTGTCCAGGGACGTGGGTTTCTTATCTTTTGTCCATTCTTTGACTGGTATTGGCAAATGTTCGTAAAACTGTTCCAGGAGTATCAGCTGCATGACATGATCAATTGTCTCTACCTGGCAGCCGGTCACCCAGCCTTCCGCTGCCCAGGTCAGTTGAAGCGCCCATTCTGTAAACGGCTGTCCTTCTTTTCTGCGTAAATTCTGAAATTTAATCTGGTGAGCCTCCGGGGTGATGCCATACCTGGCCAGCAAGCATTCCTTTACCCGTTCATAGTCCCGGCTCTCTTCCTCCGGTACCACTTGGTATGCCTCGGCAGCTCTGCCCGTTAGACAGCTTACCAAGATGGTCACCCAGTAGCTTTCCTCCAGCCCTTGTAGTCGACATTGCTTCTCGAAGACTTGCAGGAAGCTGTCTATGTCCTCCTTCCCGTCTTCAAACATTCGAAACGCCGCGTAGGGCAACTTCTCATGGCATTTTTTCCGTCATTGTTCACCTCCGCCATTTGGAGCTGTGTTGTCTTCGAGATTAGTTTTTGGATAATTTCCCGTGGGGTGTCTTTGCCTAGGAGGGCCAGGCATCACTGGACTTCTCTTTGAACATCTGACATGTCCGATCCCCGAACAGAGGACTCGCTCCTCTGATCGCCTTCCATCAGCTCCTTGCTCTTGTTGCTGGCTATCAGTCCTCTAGCTTCCAGTAGATCTTTGAGGGTGCTACACTTTAATCGATCGTTGCCCCGCTCCATCCACTGGTAAGCTGTGTTGCTGAGACCGGGGTCAAGCCAGCGGCTATATCTCCCCCAGCTGAGCTGGTCTCAGTGTCAGTCCTGGAGAAGTCGGATCCCGACGCTGCCAACCAGTTGTGACGGACCGACCAGGGACCTCAGGTGACAACTCAAGGCTTTGACCCTTTTTCTTCTTTATATTTGTAGTTGCTTTTATTAAACATCCCCTCATATAACATTTAAATGTATTCCATAGTGTCGAATAGGTGGTTTCTCCATTATCGTTCTTATTCATAAATAAAGTAGCATGTTTATTCAGATCTTCTCGAATCTCATCATTATCCAATATCGTCTCATCTAATCTCCATCTCAAATGAGTCCTATATTTTTGGTTATTCTTAAATTCAACAAATATGGGCGCATGATCCCACTATGTGATTTGTCTTATACTTTAATTAATTATTGAGTTCAAATTATAAGGCTCTGTTAGTATATAGTCGATTCTTGAATATGATATGTGTGACTGAGAAAAAAATGAAAAATCTTTATCTTTAGGGTGGAATACCCGGCAAATATCGTAGAGTGAATTGTTTTCAATAAAAGCTTGCATATTCTTAGCTTCTATTGTTATATGTGGGTCCAGAGTTATCTTTTTCTGGATTGATTATAGAGTTACAATCTCCCCTCGTGTATAATATTCCTTTTTTTTGGCTGTTGCACTCTTTTGTAAAGATTTTTCATAAATCTTGTGTCACGTTACAACGGAATTGAAGACACCTGAGTTAGGTAGGGCCCAAGGGTACTGTAAGCTCAACAAGCCAAGGATTCGAGAAGACATGATAAACGGGTAAACACGCCAAGGTCAGGATGTCAGAGAACAACGTAGTCGAGGAACAAGCCAACACAAAGGACAGAAATATATTAACGCACTCTGAGGACCAGCACAAAGCATAGATGACCATCAAAAGGCAATGATTCTTCAGACTGAAGGGTTTATATAAGAACCTGAAGTGCAGATTTCGGATTTGCCACCAAAACAGTACAAACATCACTTCCGGTCTCCCTCTCTTCCATGGCTGCTGCTGCCGCATGGGTCTTGCGGTGGAGGGGGTCTCTATTTCCTCCCTGGCGGCTGCTGCGGCAGCTGAGTGTAGAGGCGGCAGGTAAGTAACAGGATTAATATTAGGCACATAAATATTAACTATTGTATAAATCATATCATTTATGCTACAGATCAAAATGTGTGATTGTCAGGGCTCTGGTAATCAGGTCGGGTAGGAGCCCATGTGCAGGGGATACTTGGCGTTTTGTCTGTAACCCACGATGCATGATTATACAAACAAAGACACCACAAGCAGAAATCTAGGTAATGCAATGTATTGTATGATTATGACAGGACAAGCAAATCAGGGTTATACAGTCTGTAAGCAAGAAACCGGGTCTTTTCGCAGGGAGCCCACTTGGAAGGGCACGAAAGGCACAGAGCCCATTTGGAAGGGCACGAAAGGCACGGAGCCCACTTGGAAGGGCACGAAAGGCATAGAGCCCACTTGGAAGGGCACAAGGCACAGAGCCCACTTGGAAGGGCACAAAAGGCACAGAACCCACTTGATCAGGACACAAACCAGGAATGGTACAGGTGTAGAGCCACAGCAGAAAGGTCCACAGACTTAAATACAAAGGCCCTGACTGATGGGCAGGGAAGTTTCATAAAGGCAGGGTAATCCAGGTAACAAGGCC
This sequence comes from Spea multiplicata, assembly GCA_009364415.1. Classification (NCBI taxonomy): domain Eukaryota; kingdom Metazoa; phylum Chordata; class Amphibia; order Anura; family Pelobatidae; genus Spea; species Spea multiplicata. The sequence goes on from VKOC01000010.1 coordinate 9,711,458, forward strand.
CAGCTGCTTGCAATAACGAGGTCTGGGTGTTGCAGAGAGAGAGGCGGCCACTAGTGGTTGTAAAACAACATGAGCGTCAATAAGTAGTGAATGATTAGTGAATGATTAGTCCAGGCAGGCAGGGTGGATCCTGACAGTGATCTTCCCTGGGGATCATCTTCATGCATTATAAGTTATAATTTTACTTCATTAGAGATTCTAATTGCGACTCCCCTTTTTTGCTTTTCCCTTCTAAATTGGAGCAGAATAATTCTCAAAATACATCCTGCTACTACTGCAGGAAAATATATCATCGGCGTGGGACTAAATGCGTATTCTCTATTTTATTAAGATCATAAAAAAGGGCGTATTCTCTATTTTATTAAGATCATAGTTTGGGAGGAGTGGCAGAAAAAATTTTTTGCACTGCTCATTTATATTTAACAATTATGTATGTATATATATATATATATATATATATATATATATATCCTTCAACCTTTATGCCTAATTATACTGTTTCTGACTCTGATAGGCCTAAAATAAGTCCATAATGTATATATACATCAAATAATTTATCTAATCATTAAGTGATTCTTAATTGAAGGGCATTTTATTATCCTAGTGTTATTGCATATTCATAATAGATCATAAGTGTAATTACATTACTAAGTCATAATTCGTTTATATCAGTATAGTTCAATATAGTATCAAGTAATATAAACTACTCATTCAAATACATAATATACATATTGTTGATACCATTTTTCTTTCTATACTGTTTTGTTTATACTGTTTTGTTTTTTGCAAATTCATGATTAAAGTGTATTAATAAAAAAGAAAGAGGAAAAAAAAGAGGGGAGGGGAAGTAGTCAGAAATATAAACTTTCAATCAATCATTAATTTGTTAGTACATTATTGGAATAAAGGTACCTAAAGGTGCATTTATGATTTCCAAATGATTATACAAATCTTTAGCTACCAAAAATAACACATTATCTCATTTTGATTCAAGCCCATTTACCGAAGCAAAAAGAGAGGGGAAAAAAAGGAGTGAAAAACCTTTAATGCGTTTCAAATCAACCCAAAGCAACACATTATTTCATTATGATTCAAACCCATTTGACGATAGTGTACTATAATATTTAAATTGTGTCAGATCACTATACTTTACATTATATAAAGATATATAAAGTGATATTTTATGCAATTACTTTGTGTCAAATTCAATAGTGAATTGTGAGGCACATTTCTTATAAGATTATATAATAATCATCGATAGAGAGTGAATCACAACTGTGAAATTTGGAATTAGTGCCCACCTAATATACTACAGATACATCAAAAGGGATAAATAGGTTATACAATGACTGTGTATCTGTGATCCAGGCAGTAAAATAAGCAAGTGATGTAATGTATTTATATAATGACATAAATATGTATAAATATAATGACATCAGTAAATCAATTGTAAAATAATAAAAATCCAATATTCCTTCCCCAGATACAATATGACAAAAGGAAAGAGGGACCAGACGCGACCCACCATCAGCATATTAAAGATCAGCCTTCCATAAACCTTGGGTCCAAGGTGCCCAAATTTTTGTACTGAGGGAGTAGTTGGTCATTCTGAAAAGATAGTTTTTCTAGAATATTACCACATTCTAGGTGATTTAATATATTGGGTATCAACAATTTCACAACCAAAAAAAATGTATAGTCAACTAACTTCCTAGTGCGACAGCATATATTATCTAGAAAACATATGAAGTAGCGCAAGCTGTGGAATAAGTGGGAGGTGAATGTGTAATGTGGTCTCAAGCAAATTAAACCCTTTTTTCCAAATCTCAAAAATAGGGGGACATGACCACCAAACATGAAGCATCGTACCATCCTCTTGGCAACCCTTCCAGCATAGGGGCGAGCAGGCCGTAAACATGTGGGACAGTCTTTTCGGGGTGAGATACCACTTGCAGGCAATTTTTTTTGGAGCTCAATGTGATTTGTACAATGTTACACACCTTTCATAACTTCCTCAGATTCTAGACACATCTCGAGCGGAAATTAAAATTTCAGCCAAGAAGGTAATGGACTTATATTGTAGCAAGTGTCTAATCTGCAAAAATTTATAGAAATCCGTTGATGGGATCGAGAATGCAGCTTGTATGTCAGAGAAAGAGCGAAGGGAATCATTGTTGAATCAATCCATCGGTACACATGTAAATCTGGGATTACCAGCTCCAAAGAACTAAGTGGTGTGGCTCTAGTTATATGGAGAAGAGAAGGCATTTGTTTAGCAACCTTGGTCCAAATTTGAAATGTGCAGGTCATAGTAGGGGGGCAACTTTGGCAACTTTGAACGAAGTTGTGTGTTCAACCAAATCAATTGAGCAACTGAATACGGGCGTAAGTAAAGGTTTTCTTGTTTGGTCCATTGGGGAAGCTCTCCCTGATAATGAAACATGACTGCCTGCAAAAGAATGGTTGCTTTATAGCAGGTCACAATATCCAGCACGCCTAAGCCCCCTTAAATGTGGGAGAGTAGAAAGATTGTTTAAAGAGCCGTGATCTCCCCTTAATATTAATGAAACCATCAAGAACTTTCTGTAGCTGCTCTTCATTGGTTGATGTCAGATGAGCCCCCTTCTGGTGACCAATAGAGTCGCTCATACAGATAAAATCCTGGTGCCGGCTCATTTACCATGGAGGCTTTGTGAGTGCAATATTTCACCTTTACTCACACTGCTTTATATTTTTTGCAATATTACACATTGTGTTTCTGTTTATTTGGTTTCCTATCCAGTCCACATCTATATTTTGCTGTGCTTAAGGAAGTACTTTTGGGGATTGCTGCAGAACTAATAGGGAGTTTTCATATTTGTGTATATGTGGAGTGTGTATTTGTTTCTTATGAAAATTAGTTTGGCAGATATGTTCTAAATGGATTGGGACGGTAAAAGGTAAGAGAATTGAAAGCCAGTTAGTAGGGAGTACCAGTAATCCAGGCAGGAAATAAAGGGAATTAATTAGTATTGCAGCGGTGCTTTGTATGTGTGAAAAGGGTATATTCTTGAGATGTTTTGCAGGTAAAGAGGGCAGTATTTTGTGACCATGTGAAGGGTAAAGAAGAGAGCTAAGTGTAGTGCAATGGCCGCGAACTTGGGCTGTGGGGTACATTATGAAATTGTCAGCTGTGATGTAGATATCTGGAATTGGGGAGACGAAGATGACCAATAGCTCTGTATTGTTCAGCTTTAGATAGACTAATGCCATCTGGGATGCAATTTAAGAAATACAATCTGAGTTAGATAAGAGGGTGAGAGTACAGGACAGAAATATCATCTTTTCTCACTTTTATTTTTGGGATTGCAGTATATTTTCTCTGGAATTTCTTACCTCATTCCACACTGCAACACACCCAATCCTGAATCCCCATTTAATGTGTTTACCCTCTGCTTTGTTTGGTTTATCTTCTGTCCTCCCTGTGTCTATAATCCACCGACAAAATGTTAACTTCTTGTGTCCTACTGCCTAGCTTGAATGTAATTATTAAAGGCTCCTCACAAGTGGAGACATAAGAGATATACTGAAGTTTAACAGAAAGAAAGCCTTTGGCAGTTACTCATGTTATTTACTCCAAATTTTCAGTACAATCTCTTGTTAGTCCTAATTTGGGTGACCACACATCCCGCATTGCATTGTCCCGGAATGGGAGTTCTCCGTAGAGGTGGATCTTGGGGTGGCATTTTAGGAAACCACCTTGTCTATATGAAAGAGAATTGAGCCAGCCAGCGCAACTCAATAACTTTTGTGGGCGGCGCCAGTGCCGCTCAATAATTTTCCTGGGTGGTGCCGGCCGTGCTCGGGAACCCAGCAATGTTATACGATTGTGTTTCTATTTATTTTTGTTTCCCACATGTTCTGTGCTCCCTTTCGGTCCAAAACTAATTTTCTTGTGTAGTCACTCTTTGTCTACTGCCCCAATCTATCCACTAGCTCCCTATACCCTTATTTACCTACTGAGTTTTTTAAAACTATGTCCATATATCTTTACTCTTCTCTTAACCTGCCCACAACCTGTTCTTTCCTCTCACATCTCCAGATTTTATCCATGTTGTACTTATGTGGAATACCCTACTATATTCTGTCATACTAACCCTTATTTATTATATCCTTGTTTTTTATTTTTTGTACAGTTTGTGACAGTGGCTGTTTTCACATTTCAGTTTGACATAAGCTGTAATTTATTTCTCTTATTTACTGTACCCATTTTATACTCACACTAAGTGTAAGTGTACATGTATACTGGCGTGTTCCAGGATCATTTTATACTGCACCATTGTGTTCCTGTGTTTTTCTGTTTTTTACATATATCCTGTGTTGCCACCCGGAGGATTTGTCATATATGAAGCCCAATTACCATATACACATTGTGAGTGCATAAAATAGACGCACATTTCAATGGTTCTACATAGAATACTACACTATTATTGTCTTTTTACTTTCTCTTTACCGGTATACACGAGCGCCCCCCAGTGGTCTTTTCTGCATATCTTGGACACCCGGAGAGTGTTCTTTGTGGGCTGCAGCTGGGTATCCGGTTAACAACAAGAAGGGAAGTATTGTTATCCATTCCCTTCGCTTCCCCTGAATATTCCCTTCTGCTACTGGTCTTCAACACTCCTCTTTTTCTTTGCAAAATGATAATACAGTTATTCACAACCTTATCAATAAATCCTACTGTCGGCGTTGCTTCCTTTTTTGGACCCCTTTCCTACCTACTAAGGGGGGGGGCGTTTTGGGGGTCTTGACGCCATTTAGACCCACTGGGCGTTTCGCACATGTTTTACCCCTTTCACAAGTATGTTTTAACATACATTTTTGTTGTTAGTTTTATATAGTCAGTTTTAATACTATTGTTTATTTGGACTCCTCCGCTATCATAATAGTGCTGAAGAATGTGTATGTAAATGTAATGCCATTTCTATTACTATTTTGTAGCAGCAGCTAAAACAGTGATTAAGAAGAAACACCATGTAAGTTAAGTTGTTAAAATCCTTGAAAGAAAGAAGAAACTGTGACTGTAACTCATATTGCTCCCACTTCAGGTTCCACCTGATGGAAAAAATATTAAGACATTGTCAATGCTACACAGACAGGAGGTCAAACATTTTAGATGCACAATTTTCCCAATTCTAAAGACCTCTGTCATTAAACTTTAGATATATGCACATGGACCAAAATCAATTTAGACAAATGTTTTGTTTTTCTTTGTATGGTTAGCCAAAAAAGCTAGAGAAAATACTGCATTTGCCATTCCTGGTAGGTCATCTAATATATAGACCTGCCTATGGTTTACATAAACCACCAACAGACTTTCAAAGGCCATATAGTATTGCCACTCAGGAAATGTGCTGCAAGGAATCTAGCAGTGACTGGGAATATTGTCTTCCAAAAAGGCACACTCGTGCTAACACCATACACTAACACCCATCCAGCACACACTCGCCATAAAGCTACTTGTAGACATACAATACATGTCACAAACACCATATACTTACATATTAATACCATACACTTACATATTATTATTAAACTTTTACAGATAACGACACGACTAGTACAATACAGCAATTGACATACAGATACAAGAGGAATGAAGGGCCCTGTTCCCGCAGCAACTTACTATACTCATGCACTCACTGTAACACCATACATACGCATACCATGTATGCATATTCACACACATACTCTGTGTATGTATATATATTATATACACACATACATAGTCGCTCATAATTACACATACTGTTTGAGGTTTGTTTTTGTCTGATATCTAAATGTCTCTTTGACCAAAGTTATGACAAAATTACAGTTTCTATATATGTTAGACAAAGTAGCATACATGCAGCACAACAGTGGAGATTGGTTGATGTAAGCTCTAGAATCTTGAAAATATTTAGGAGAAAGACCTTGGCCTTCTAAATATGAGGGGTTTTTTTTACTGCTTTGCAATTACAGTTATTAGACCATTCATGTAACATACCAGCATTCAAGAATTATAAAAACATACACTCCATTACCTTTTATCCATGCAGCTTACATAATTCTCCCTCACTCTACCCCTTTCTCTTATCTTACACAAATCCCTATTTTTACTGCACCTCGCACTCCAGAGCCCCCGCTCTACTATTGTGGGATTATGAAATGCATGTTATGTGACCCCACAGGGAGCCTCAGTTACTGGGAGCTTTGGTCCTGTGCACTTGATGTATCCATCTTAGGCAGCCCCTGATGTTCAATTACAACCTTCATTTAGCTTAATCTTGGCATGTAGCAGCAACTCAGTGTGCAGCATAGAGCTGTACTTCGATGAACCCTTACAATGTAGCCTATACTTATGTACAAACAGGGCCAGCCCAAGACATAATGCCGCCTGGGGTCATTATCTACCCTTCCTCTCCCTACCTTCTCATTATCTACCCTCCCTATTATCTACCCTACCCCCCCTTTGTACTTCACTTACCTTTCAGCAGTCCTGCGACGAGTCTCCCTGCTCTGCCGCGGTGCACGCTGCTTCCCTGTTGAGCGCCGGAAATTACATCATATTCTGGCGCTCAGCATTACAAGCCGGCACTGAGACCGAGCTAGAGGGCTCACAGAGGAGAGAGAGGGGCGCCGAGCGGGTACTGACAACTTGATAAGCGAAAACCACTCGGCGCCCCTCTCTCCTCTGCTTAAAAAAAGAAAAGAAGAGGCGTTTGGGGCGGCAAAGTGCCGCCTGTTCAAAAGTGCCGCCTGGGACAATTGCCCCACTCTGCTCCATGGTAGGGCCGGCCCTGTGTTTTTAAAATAAAGTTAAAATAATTTCAGGAAGCTTTATTTATAAAGATATATACATAACTTAAACATTTCTATCATATACAGTTCTAAACATTCTCTCTTGGTCCATGGGAGTGCCATGTCAATATTTGTCACATCATGCTTCACCAATACCCTTTTTCTTCTAAGTGACCCAGCTAAATTGGTAAAGTTTACAAATGTAATATATATTTTTCTTAAATTAAGCATTTGTGATTTTATTTGGTGGTATTTAAAACAATTGTCTACCTGTGATTTTGTGATGCTAACTATTCTGAATATATTTTATGAAAATAAAAGCAAACTATGGCTTAAAAAAGTAGAGGAGGCATGTGTAGTGACATTTTTTTAATCAGGAGACTTCTCTAAAAAATTCGTAATCCTATTATAAACACAACACAGATATAAGGACATTAGGCATTTAGCACAACAGTCCCAACACACAGACATAATACAAATACAATTTCACAAGTTTCACAATTTCAAGTTTCCCAAAGCTAGGAAAATAATTTAGACAAAGTAGATACTTCAAGCAAAATATAGCACAATAAATAAATGACAAAATAAATACTTTCTCTCACAGTTTGTTGAAGGCAGACCAAAATAAGGTGATGATATTCTTCCTTTGCACTGCCAAAACTCCATGATTTTTTTCCCCTACAGTTTTCATCCATACCTCAATTGACTGTAATAATAAATTATCACCATTGGTTTGCCACCTCCCTTTCTTATCTTCTTCATTTAGGACATTCTGAACACTTCTAACAGGCTAGCAGCAGCATGCATGCGGTAGAAAATTCCAAAAGGTAGACAGATGTTGGTGATTATTGTCCATACAACAACTCCATAAAAATTCAACTCCAGATTATTCTTCAGCTGTGGCCGAGCCCCAAATGCTGGCATGAGCCAAAGCTGTGAAAAGGCAAGCAACAAACACACTGTATTAAATTAAGGGACAAAATATAGTTCATATGGGTCAATCATTTCTTGAGGTGACTGTATGGTATTTATATGGGAAAGTTGTGATATCATAATTATGATATCATTATACAAATACATATGGAAAAAATACCAGCCACACATTGTTCATTAACAGGACTGTAAAGAGTTCATCTATTCAGACCTAAAGAAAGGAATTTTCACTTAAGGCAGTGTCGAATTTGCTACCCACAGAGGCTATAATTACTATTAAGGTAATGGTAATCATTCAATCAGATTTTGGAACTAAGGAGGATTTGTTGAGGAAAAACCTAAATTATTATTTTACTATATTACTGTGTATCAGCTTCTATCGTTACCATTGGCATTGAAAGTACTTTTAGTTAATATAGTCAAAGTTGTTCAATCACATCAATGCCATTGATAGCTTATATTTAGAATTGAATTTGTAAAACATTTCCCTGACAGTTAATTAACCTGTATGAAATAGCTAAACTGAATGAAAAATAAAATTTAAACTCCACACCAGAGAGATTGTGCAGGGTTGTGGGGGTTGAAGCCCCAGGTGTATTAGGAATGCCTAGTAATATAGCTTTTTGCAGTTTACATTTTTTTAGTTAGGGGAATTTGTAATATGAATGTATGTTGGGTGAATTCTGGGTGTATATATGTATGTTGTTTTTTTTTTGCAAGGGATATGCATAAGGTGCATGGTGAGCAAGCAAAAGGAGATGAATAGTATACTGTGACTAAAGGAAGCAAATATGCTTCTAGATTCGTATTGCAATCTGTGAAAAGGGGTATTTTTATTAGTGTTTTAGAGTCTATGTAAAGCATACTTTACTGTATCCTAATATGTGTGTGTTTTAGAAATTGATGAGATTTGCAGTACCACTCATAAGTACCCTTTTTCCCAGCATGTGTCTTCAGTGATACCTCCCAAGAAAAAACATTGGCCATTCAATATGGAAATGTGTTTGTGCATTGGAAATCATGCGTTTCAAAAATGCAGAATCAGTAAGGTGAAAGAGACCAGGATACGTACTATGATGTTGCATAGGAGCAAAAATAGGGACATCTCCTGAACTAGCCTTCGTTTTAAATTCCATGGAGGAGCAGCTGTAGCTTGCATCCGGATGACCATGAGATCTGGGACTGGGACTGTAGATACTGGTGGTTCTTCATTTGGCAGAGATTGTGCCACAGATGCATTTGCATAGACAATAGTTTTCTCAGGCTCTTGAACTGTGTCTTGGAATGGTTGTCTGTGAAGTCCCTCAATAATGAAAGTGTTCTGAAGAGTGAGCTGCACAATCATTAGTATTGAGTACACTAGGTTTAGAGCGTTGAGTAGCTCTCTCGGAGAGGTAGCTATCATGGCTACTATGGAATAGTAAGAGATACAATAATGACCCAGTGCAGCCCCCAACAGAAGGGCAACGTCAAGTGTTCGTGTGGGGTTTTTATGTCCATCCATGCCTCTCTTGTCGAATCTGTAGATTATGGAGCCGGCAAGGGAGGCTATGGACATGAGGCTAAGAGCTACAATGTTAAATGAATAGAACATTATGTGGGCCTGGTAAACTGAATCTTGGCTATTTACTTGAACCTTATAGGTGACAAGAGCCACAATACCACCCAGTAGTACTCCTCCTCCCAACAACAGGCCAACAAAAATGCTTTTAAAGCAAAAGCAAGGACTTAGACGTTGGTGAGATGGCATGTGATCATCCATCTCACGGCCCACATTCTTCCACATTACATATGTCATGGCTGAGGCAAAAAGGCTGTATTCAATGTTAAATGGGTAAAGGTAATAATACCCAGTCTGGAAGATATGGCATAAGTGGTTACTACATTGGCAGGTGTGGCTGTGTGCTCCAACAGAATCTGCAATAGAGGAAAAAAATCAAACATTGTCTGAAAATTCCTGGTCCATCTGTTCAAGCACTGACCAAAATACTGAACCCTCTTACCTCTTTGTTCATGGTACCCTGATGTTACACTTAGGTCATTATGGTCATCCTCCAAATCTTTGGTTTGGTGAACAGACTCATCACTTACTGCAGCCATCCAGATGCTGAGATTAGTGATGAGTACAAGCATAAGGCCATACCTAAGGATCAGAGATATTTTGTAAAGATCATACCTATACACCACAGGCAATAAACCATGCAGACACTAAGACGTGGGGAAGTATGTCCCTTTTTGTTGTAGTGTGACAGCAAGATATAATGTCTGGAAGATCTTGAAGACACATAATTTGCACACTAAGTGTAGCATAGACATTTTTTGCCTACTGTGGTGCCCATGGTGTTCTATACCAGCCCAGTATTTCTAACTAGGAAATTTTTGTTGAATTTTTGCTGCATTCAGGGGGCATGTCCCTGACACCTTCTGGACTTACCTTTCATTATATATTTTTTTTTAAAAAAAGGTCGCCAAGAGTAAGTACGGTCAAAGAGGTGCAGCAGCAGAATAAGTAGAGCACTGGGGCTGGACCAGGCAGACCATGGCAGATCATAGGCACATACAATCCTGTGGCTGCAGGACTGAATTTCCACAATATTACAGAAATTTTTAAAAAAAGGATCCCTCAGAGCAAGGACGGTCAAAGAGGTGCAGTGGTAGGGCACTGGGCCTGGGCAGGCAGACACTGGCAGATGATAGAAACATGCAGCCCTGTGGAGCAGGACTGAATTTCCCCAATATTATATATTATATATACATATCATATTGTCACCAACATTTATTGTCACCAATGTTTATTTATCAATGAACAATACTAGATATGATATGATAAAAAAAAGAACTTGTCCACAAATTAAAGGTTTGGCTAGTAAAATAAATGGGCAAGTGCCTTAATTAACCAAGCTCCACTTATCTTCTGCCATCTCTGTAATACACTAAAGCTTCTCCACGTCACCTTACGTGACTAAAAGAAACTATTAATTAACTTGCAGTATGGTCAGTGAGCAATGAGCATCAATCTCATCGTCTGCTAAACTGTCACTGTCTCAACTTCTGACAAGTTAAAATTGTGTAAGCACACATATATCTAATGCTTATCCCTTCTCCTTGTAAATGCTTTGCATGTAAGTTTTTATGATAACAAATGCAAAACTCTATTCACGTGAGGAACTGGTAAGGCCCTTTTGAGGTCTGTTAAATATGAACGTTCTTACCTCGAAATGTTGGTATGGATTTGTACACAGTGTTTGCTGGAGACCCAGAGAAAATAGGTCTGAAAAGACAAATCAGTTTAAAAAACAGTATAACACAACACTTATATATAACCAAGTATTTCAAGTATGATGTGCAAGCCATACTTGCAGGTTATGTAATGTTGATTTTGTAGAGCCAGAGAAGAAGTGAGGTAGTATAGCTTGTTTACATTTGAGTGTACTCAAATATTCTATGCATAACAAAGACATTTTAAAAGAAAAATATCAGTACCTCACCTGAAGGATGATGAATGCACTTTGCACCATGGGGTGAATAAGTTTGATTGGAGACTCGCAATCAATATAGCTGATATAATACCCAATTTTAAACACATCCAAAACCAGACTGCAAATCCCAAAGAAGACTAAACCACCTAGTAGTAAAAGACACAATATATATATATATATATTACCTTCATATCCAATAAACTAATGACCTTGTACTCTTAGGTCTCTGATTTGTTATTGTAATAAGCACCAAACTTCATATAAAATTTTTAACTACAGACTATATAATTACTTCCTCATTATGTCTATTTATACTGACTTGTCTACCCCATTCTTTCCAACATGGTAACTGTTACCATGTAAGTAGCCTACATAACTGCTTAGGAGCCAGTATCTATGGAATCATATAAGAGAATGCAACAAGCAACTGTGGCAATGACTTAGAAAATGTTAAGTTAGTATAATGTATTTGAAATGGATATGTGAGAATTTAATTCCACTAAAGATGTATTTCTTACATAATTTCACTTAAGCCCCGTAAAAACCTAAAGTTACCTATACAGTATATATTTACCTCTCAGCCACACAGGTCCTGCATGTGAGTCCTTGTACAGAACAGCATCCTTTTGACAAGAGAAGTAGAACTGGAAAATCATCCACAAAGTTGAAAGGAGCATGAGGATGACCAGAAATGCCAGCACCTCTGTGTCTTGCACGATGACTTCTTCCAGTGAACCACTGCTTACCAGTACACAAGCCACTAGGCCCACATTAATTGCTAGCAGTGCTGATAGCAAACGTCCTCCCTTCTTCCAAACTTCAGAATGACCAGGTGAAACATGTGACATTTGAACCTGGACAGGCGGATTTGAATGGGATAATGAAGTTCCCAAAGCCATTACCTCATGAGTTGGTGCAGACAAAGGGCATTCACTCGAAGTATGGGTAGCATCTTGGTTTTCCTGAATGGTTTCTGTGTTTATCATTTCTTTTCAGCAACCTTATTGCTAGTCCTGTTAAAACAAAAACAAAAAAAAACCCTTATAAAAGTAAAGTTGCAGATTAAAAGAGATTTGCTTAAGATTCATTCCATATTATTATCGGATTTTTCCTATTTAACCTTGAAATGCACTTCATAAAGAGACCAGACCCTGTACTGGCAATGTTCCATCATAGGTGGATGAGAAAGGAAATAGTTAACTCCACAGGGGTAGCAGGAGCGGTTTTAATTAACAAGTTCTCAACATTCTCATTTACATGCAAATATGTTCAATAAATCCCTTGCAGAATTTAGAAAGGTCATTGGTCACAGTTCTTTGCTGAAATGAGACGCTTGTGTTTGATTTACAATCAATGTACAGAATGTCACAACCTATGATCCACAGCTGTGCCAGTGTCACCCCCAAACATCATCATATTCCTGCTATATACATTCTTTCCCCAAAATCTATGTCAAATAGAAGGTGATCATTTTTAAAACTGACTGTTGCTAAGTCGTTTACATAGATTTGCATTTCTAATGTTGTCCTCAAAGGATCCAGTGCTAAAATAAGTTGAGGATGTCTTGATTTAACATATAACACACCTTTAGCATTCTATACTGCTAAAGATATACTCTGGATATTCCTTACATTTTGTTTGCTTTCACCATAGACAGGATTATAAATCAATGAAATACAAAAAATACACAATTAAAATCATAATTTAAGATTCATAATAACTCTCATCACAAAATTGGGGGTCAATTTGTCAGTTTATTTTCATTAAAAAATAAAACAGTTGCAGGAGTAGGAGTGTATGTTTCACTGAGCAAAAAGGAAGGGTACTGTTTGCCAAACAAGAAAAGGTGGAAGAATTAAAATATATTTATATATTTAGTGTGAGTACTAGACTCAAATAATTCTCTTATAAAAAAAAACCCCACTTTGCATTCAAAAGAGCTGTTTTAATTCTTGAAACAAAAAAATGTTATTTGTTACAAATGTAAACTTATTTAGTTATTCATTATTAACTAACATAACAGCATATTAATGAAACCCAGTGGTGACCAGCTTACTTCACCACAAATTAAGGATCACACTCTGAACAACATTTGTAATGAATTGTCATGATCGTAGAAACCTTTAATTAGTTTAGGATAGTCAATTAGAAAATATTACACTTGTTTCTTGGCTGCTTTAAAGATCAACTTGTACATGTCACAGACCTGAACAAATAATGGTGTTCTAAATGTCAATAACATGGTCTCAATAACAGTGTACGTTTTCCTCACAATGGCATGTGTAAGTTAAACAATTATTCTTGTGCAGAGGACTGTTAACAGCATATGTTTAGAAAACTAGTCCTATAACTCCACCATCAGCATTAAATTGACATCTGTCACAGTACAGGAACCACATGTCAATGAGCCTTGTGTAAATGTCCGAGGAGTCCAGTGCCACCAATGAATTCTCCTTGTTTAATATCAAGGAGCAACCCCCAATAGTAAGTAGCAGCAAGTATCCACACAAAATTACCTTCACCCTTCCCTCTCTGAAATAAATTTTCATGGCTCGCTGTGTGATTTCATGATAACATAAATGAAATCATTCATGTTTTCATGAACTGTAGAGGGCTGCTGGAGACAGAACTCCTGGCCTCTATCTTTAGACCACCTTGGATAGTCTCTCTTACTGCCTTTTACTGTTAACATATGTATAACATGATGTATATGACATATGTAACATATGTATAACATGATGTATATGATAGCTTGAAAACCCAGGAGGCAACAACTATTATAGTGGAGTTGCTAGACTCTGTTTACCAATGTCTATTGGTAAACCAACAATTGAAAAGAGGAAAAGAGGCTATTAACTAACAAACACACAGTTAATCGACATCAGTAGTAGAACATACAATGTGTTACAAAGTTTGAATTATGTAAAGGATGTTTTACCCACTTAAGTCAAAATATAAAATAATGGATTTGAAACATGCCAATATTAGCATTTCATGCGCAGCAAGGATGTACATTTCCATAGAACTTTCAAGAATGTCTACAATTACTAAGACTTACATGCAACCAGAGGCCACCACAAATCATAATTGGTGGAAGTAAATTATTGTTTTGAAGACAGTAATCACATATGTTGGTAAAATGACACCAGTACCTCAAATTATGTTACTAGAGATGAAAGTATCCAACATTAAACCATTAATAAGTGAACTAACTCACATGCTCTGAGCAATGAAAAATAAAGTCAAATCCTGGAATTAATACTTAGTATGTGAAGTTCTTACCTTCTGTGCCTCAGGTCTGAAGTGTATCCTGTAGCAACTGTTCAGAGCAGTCTTCTATTATCTGGGGAAACATATGGCCCAACCCTTACTAAGTTTCTGAATAAGCACTTTTTCCAAAAGTATCCTGGGTTGAGACCTGACAAATCCTGGCCCAACAGGTTCTTTGTTAATGACACTCCCAATGGACCTGTGACAAGGTGCTAGACGTGGGAGCTATGCACACGCAAGTGTGTCACCAGTGGCATCCACACCCACAGGCAGTATGATTACTGTAATCTTTAATACTTGGCTGGCTTCAGATTTGGATCTGTCAAGCAAATTCCAAGGTAGGGGGGAAGGATTCAAAAGTAAAAGTGCCCTATTGCAAAACGACTATTTCAGTGCAATATAGTGTACGAACCTCTGTTTCCTAAGCCAGAGTCAATCTAGTTTGTTCAAAAAACTACACCAGAAGGCATAATGTGCAACATCGTTACATACTGAAAAAACAAAATCAACATTTTATAAAAATACTGTATCATTTTTAAGTAAATCCAATGCTTGTATTAACCTAAAAATTTTGATTATTTGGTGATTTTAACTTTTTATTTGGAATCTCATTTCACTTTTACCACATAGGTTGTAGTACTTCTAATGTAGAAAACCACATCAAAGTCACAGCTAGGGGTCACCGAGTGCTGAGGTGCATGGTGCCTAAAAGTTGGCAACGTTCTGCTGATTCCATAGCTGAAGAGTTCCAAACTTCCACTAGTATTAATATCAGCACAAAAACTGTGCTCCATGAAATGAATTTTCTTGGCTCAGCAGCTGCATGCAAGCCTCACATCACCAATTATAATGCCAAGCGTTGGATTGAGTACTGTAAAGCATGCAACCACTGGACTTTGGAACAGTGGAAACATGTTCTGTGGAGTGACAAATCAAGCTTGTTTGACAGTCTGATAGGTGGCTCTGTGTTTGGCGTATGGCAGGAGAACGTTACCTGCCTGATTGCATTGTGCCAACTATAAGTTTGGTGGACGAGGGATAATGGATTTGGAGGAGAAATAATGGTATGGGGCTGGATTTCAGGGAAATCTGAATTCTACAGCAAACCAAGACATTTCGGACAATGCTATACTTCCAACTTTGTGGGAACAGTTTGGGGAAAGCCCTTTTTCTATTCTAGCATGTAGAACTGGAGTGCACAAAGCAAGGTCCATGTAGACAGATCAATATCTGCATTTTAGACTATTGCTAATCAACAGACCCCTGTGCTGTATGAGGCGCTGCAGAAAATGTCAATTTAGAAGCTTCAATAAAGGCCAGTGTTGTCTAGGTATAATAACAATATACCTTAGAACCATAGATTAGGGTCTGGATTGTCTGATATCAATGCAACATAATCTGTGTATTTCAACACAGACTATGGGCCAGGATTTGTCATACCGTGTTAGCCTGTTGCCCCATGATGGTTATATATTGAATTATAAATTAAAGAAATAGCCAACTGCCCATGTTGCCAGTCCACATACATTTTTAATTTGTTCCAATAATTAAATGAAGAAAGAGAACCAAAAAGTAATATTATGTTTTTGTGTCATTCTATATTAAAAAAGGGATATGGCTGCCACCTTTGTATTGGAATCACACCTGTGCATGTTATCAACATTGTATTGTGAGGTGACAATCAGGAAATAAATATGTATTGACTTTATGTCCCAATTACAAAAAAGGCATTGCAGCATTATCGGTTTAGGTTTGTGTTGCAATACAAATACGTAATTTCATTTCAGCAGTTTCTTAGACATTTGTATCCTATTACTGGATTTTCCACAATTACATAAAGATTGGCACATGCTGGATGTTAAGTGTCCTATTGAGAAAAGCTATTTTAGTGTCAGAAAAGGAACTTAATGACAAATTGAGAAATTGGAATGAAGAAGTACATACCGAAAGAAGGTTTCAGACGTGGACATATGCAAATTGTATTACCAAAGTATGATTGCATAATAAAAACATCAATTATTGTAACAAAGCTTTTTAGATAATTAAAACTGACCTACTCAGATTAGAGGAAACAGGACGTTGCTGAAAATAATTGTTAGCTTCTTGAGTACCTGTCCTTTTTATATTGTTTTTTGTATATCCTAGAAGATTACCGCAAATTTCAAAATATTCTTTCATGTACACTCCACCCACCCTACAATTTAGTTAGGTATAAATATATTGATGCACAGCTTTTATTGATGGTTTTAAATATCAGGACATACCGTAATAACAACCATTCTATAGATTAAGATTTAGAAGATTATATAAATTAAGAGTCATGTGTGTAAAACTCAGTATGCCTTAAGATTCAATAAAGTGTAGAACCACCTTTAGCAGCAACAACTTGAAGTCATTGTTTTCTGTATGACTTAACAGTCTTGAGAGATCATTATGGAGGAATTTTGGCTCACTCTTCTTTAGAATGCTTCAGTTCTTAAGTCTCTTAAGGTCCCACCCCAGCATTTAATCAGGTTGAGGTCTGGACTTTCACTGGGCTATTGCACCACCTTGATTCTTTTGTTTTACAGCCATTCTGTTGTAGACTTGCCGGTCTGCTTAGGATCATTGTCCTGTTGCAGGGCTGTCCAAGTTTTTTCTGCAGTGGCCTACTTAATTGGAAATATATATGTGCGTGGGATGCACTCATTTTTCACTGAGAGAAAATATGGCCTTTAATAAGATATTCAGATTGAAATAAAGTAAATAACACAAAACCTTTACTTTTTCACTCACTGATTTCTGGGCCTAGAAAGGTTTGTCCTCTGAATTGACTACAAATTCAGAAGGGCATTTTATCTCTGGATAAGTAAAAATGAAATAGTTCTATTTATTCCTACAGTAAGAAAAGTGCCAGGAAACAGATGACCAAATACACACACCAGGACAGGCTCTGCCACACTGACACCCAAACACACACACACTAGGAGAGGCTCTGCCACACCGACACTCAGACACACACAGCAGTACAGGCTCTGCCACACTGACACCCACATTTTAGAGAGGCTTTTTCCTGGCAACCCTTCCAAACAAACCATACTTGTTCAGTCTTTTTCTAATTGTACTGTCGTTAACTTTAACATTTAACATGCTAACTGAGGCCTGTAGAGTCTGAGATGTACGTCTGGGTTTTTTTGGGACGTGCACTCCTGGGAAGATTGGCAACTGTCTTGAATGTTTTCCACTATTGAATAATCCAAGGCCCAGCATCCATAGCAGAGTGTTTTCAGGCATTACTTATCCTTAACTGGCAGAGTATATAGCTCTATCACAATAGCATGAAAATTAACATTAACATGAAATCTGACAATATGTAATATAACAATAAAATGAAAACATGATAAGGTTCAAAGTACTATGTTTATCTGTAGATCTGGTAAATCTGGACATATTGATTTTGTTCATGCATGTTCCCTTAAAGTTTTTACTATTAGGAACTCAGTAAGCATACATAGCAAAACAGACAATGAATTATTAACTCACAAAATTCAAAAAAGTAATTTAAATGTATCTAGTTTAAGTATAAATATTAGTGTCTGACCACGAAAACCTCACAATTGTACCTCGGGGTTCATTATTATGTTAGATGTTCTGGTGCCAGTGCACTAGCTTCTTTTTAAACAGATGACACCCCCAACTCTTTGTGCCTCATAGAACCTCACTCTTTACCCAATATTTCCACATATTTCTCGCTGCCTTCTCAGCTTTTTTTCTTCTCTTCACATTCCTTCTTTATACCAGTTTAACAGAAAATTGGGGCACATTTATGCCATCTTTGTAAAATGTTTGATAACCAAAGTATTATTGTAGCATGGACTTCCAGACAAAATTCTGATTAACAGAAAATTATAAAATGGTTAAAAGAAAAATTAAATCTTTATCCTATGAGTACCTACAGTTTATGTTGCAAAAACAGTTTTATAATAACTAATTCATATGTAAAATGATAAAATCCATGTTTCTTCTGCCAAGAATCTCCCAAAAAGATTTCCTAGAACTGGTCCCAAAACTATAGTTAAATAAACTATAGTTAAATAAAACTTAGATGTAAGCATATAAACAATTATAACAAGTGTGCTTGCTTCTGACTCCTCACTAGAAAGAAAAATATCACACTTATGGAATGGTTGGCCACAAAATAATTAGATTTGTCTCAAGTAGTTTTTCTCTACAATCAACATCTTTTTAGCAACAGACTGGTATTTGACCCCCAGCTGGACCGGCACACTCGTAAGGCGAGTGTTCTTGTAACCCAACATTACCTCACCCCCTGTAATAGTGAAACAGCTCACACAATGTGCAACAGCTATACGAAAGAGCTCCATGCAAGCTAGCGGTGTGATGCTTGATGAGGTGTGGTGATGTGTGATTGATAGAGTGAGGTGTGATGGAGGGGATATTTTAGCGTGTGTTCATAATGCAATACTTACACTAGTGTGGCTGGTCCATACCTTACAATGGCACTTTTACCTATTGTGTAATAACACCCTAAATCCCTCTAGATTGTAAGCCCATCAGAGCAGGGCCCTCCTCACCTGTTGTCTCTGTAAGTCAATTTGTTATGTTACATAATACTTGTTATGTCCTGTTTTGAATTTGATGGCGCTATATAAAACAAATAATAATAATAATAAAGAACAAATGAACCCCTTAACGACAAAGCCCGTACATGTAGGGGCTGCCGTTAAACAGCTGAATCTCCGAGATCGTGATCGGCGGCTTTGCAGCATCCATGGAAGCCTCACAATTAGCGTTCTGTTATTTCAAAACCATTTTTACCTAAATTTGATACTCCTGTCCCTATGTCCTATTTTGTTCAGCAACATGTCCCAAGTACAGTGAGACTACTCATGCATGCATGGGTTTGTTGGGTTGTTTGGGAGGTAAAACACCACATTTGAGAAGTGTGCATTTTTGAACTTGGAACTTTGACATCTGGTCCTATTTGAGACATCTTTGAAGCTGACGAATTCAATCTACCCTCATCAAACAATATATTTTTAGGCTAGTACTTTAACATTTTTCAGGCACTAATTCTACTACCAGCCTTTGTCAAACATTTTCGGTAGTGATTTATTCTGTGTTTTTTTCCCCACACAAATTGTAATTCAGGTATACATTTACAGATTCTTGTATATGTCACTGTCAAATAGCACTCCAATATGTGTTCATTAACATTTCCTGAGTACAGTGATACCACCCATGCATGGGTTTGTTGGGTTGTTTGGGGGCTAAAAGGCCACATTTGGGAAGTGTGCATTTTTCAACTTGGAACTTTGACATATTTGACAACTTTGACACCATTCTGCCTCATGTCCTATTTGGGACTTCTTTGAAGCCAGCTAATTCAATTTACCCTGCTCAAACCATAGGCTACACTTGGCATGCTCTTTCTGTGCCATGTGGAACATGTCACTAGAAACAGTAGAAATTTACAAAAACACAATGATAAATTTCATGTCCCAGTCAACTCCATTTTTAATTTTTGTTGTTTATATAACCTTACAATTTCAGTAACCTATTTCAGTAACCAATTTCATTTATTTTAAAAGATTTAGTGCTTACATTACATGATATAAATGTTCAATTATATGCCTAATTGTACATCTATGTTTTAATAGTTATTTCTTGACATAAGGCCATCTACCAGAAAAAAACACTAATGCTGAATTGTTATTATTAGTACACCCTGATGTGCTGTCCTCTGTACTGTTCTCATATTTATTTAATGTCCACCATATTATCAGTTCTTCCATCACTATGTTGTTTATATGTATTGTTGTTTTACTGCAATCTGCTGGCCAGAATTTGTATGCTGCACGCCTCTGCTCTTGTTAATAAAGTTTTTAGGAGCCTGGGTCCATGTCACTTCCTGCAACCCTTGTGTGAGGGATCTGCTTTCTGTGTGACTGGATAAGGCATCAGTTTTTTGACCAGCAGTTAGCTTAAGGAAAGATATCAACAGACAACACCAAGGTTTCAGTATTATATCATTGTTTGTGTTTGACTTGGGTCAAATAAACCCACATTGATTCAAATCTCCGTGTCTACGCGTATCCGTCTAACCTGAGCTTTTGCTGGTCCTGTCTGCTCCACTGCTTGGACACGAAGGTAGGGAAGTCACACAGCCACTACCAGTTACACCTTCATTCGCCTTCATGTGGGGACAGAACACCTGATATGTCTTGTAACACACTGGTTCATGGTTATGTGGCTTGTCCAATAGTATAATTCACAGATGCTTTATTTTAATTAAACAAAAACATGAGGTAATGATATTTAGAGGTAACTTGCTTCAGTGCTAGTAGATGTAATAATGGTTCATATGGATATTGAAAGGGATATTGTGTCACAATATATATATATATATATATATATATATATATATATATATATATATATATACAGAAACAATTGATGAGTGCCACCTTACTTATTTACCTATTTGTTCTCAATCATAATAATTCAAAGTATATATTTCTTGCATCTGATAAAGATATATATAATATATTTTTTTATGCTGGATTACACATATTGAAGACTACTGTAGCTTTTTATACAAATCGTCATAGCATTTTAAAGAATCAATTGTGTTTTTGTTTTTTTGTGCTGTGGCACTAGGGGACATATATACAAGTATTAGTTATACTTAAACACGTTGGACATCACATAGGTTTTAAGAAATATTTAGACCAGTTAACAAACATTATACACTTTCAATAATACACTCACCTGTCTGATATCTACATATAGCACTTCTTTCTACTAAGTTGATCTTTCTCTTTTTTTCTTTTTTCATTTTTTTCTTTTTTTTTTTTTTTTCTTTTCTTCCTTTTGGGTGCCACAAGGGGGATACACAAATAAGTATTAGTTATATTTAAACACATTATATGTTACACAGTTTAGGAAGATATATTTTTTCTCACATAGGATGTCAGTCTCTATATTATTTCACATGTTAACATTAGATCAGGTAATATACACTTCACACCTTTGACACATGTACACACCTGCCTGATATTAATATATAGCACTTTTTTTTTCTTTTGTTTAAGATGAAATGCGCATAAAAACTGGAGTCTAAAACCCATGATTTAAGCGATATATATATATATATATATATATATATAAACGTATGTAGCATATACACAATAATGAGTTTGGTGTTACGTACCTTACTGCTGGTTCCTCCGGATCCTTGGGTCGACAGCCGCCGCGGAGAAGAGGGAGACTCCCCGCCTCGGTACTGCAGTCTCAGCCGCCGCGGAGAAGGGGGAGACCCCCCGCCTCGGCACAGCAGCTGCATCTGCAGCAGAGAAGAGGGAGACCTCCCGCCTCGGCACAGTAGCCTCTGCCGCCCCGGAGAAGGGGGAGACCCTCCGCCTCGGCACAGCAGCCTCAGCCACCGCGGAGGAGAGGGAGACCTCCAGCCTCCGCTAAACAGCTTCTGCCGCCACGAGGACGAGGAAGACCCTGCACCTCTACGCAGCAGCCGCCGCCAGCTGGAGTCGGGTCCGGTCTTGCCACGTGCACGCGATCCTCTTCACGCCACCTAGTGGCGCCAGCTGGTACTACCGCTCCTTTTAGACAATTGCAATCTCGCCAATCACAAGATGGCTGCGGGCCGGAAGTGACGTAACAGACTTGTTGGAATTTGGCGGGAAACTCGATTTTGGCGCCAAATTCTATTTCCTTTTTAAGAGACTCAGAATCCTTCCATCATTGCCTTCTGATGGTCGTATCTTGATAGTCTCTACTCCTCAGTAAGCGTTCCTGTTTTGATTACTGTTACCGACTCGGCTTGTTCTTGTTCCTGTTCCCCTGGTATTTGATTCTGGCTTCCTCCACGACGATCTTGACTTCTGGCTTCCTGATCTCGGCTTCTACGACGTTCCTGACTTCTGGCTTCCTGACCTTGACTTGTTTTCGACCATTCTGTGCTTATTACCTCTGATCTCTGTCTGTTGGACTGTGCTCGTGCTGTTCTACCTGACAACGGTGTCTCTTTGTACACTGAGTGTGACATTTGGCCAATTCCTTTTCTTTCCCTTCATACAATCCAAGATTTAAATTAAAGGGATAATATCGTTAAAGATTAAAATTAAGAACAAATGATATAAGTGATGTACACAGAAAAATGTCTGAGACATATAAAAATTCTAAGATTGATTGTGAAATTTGGAAAAATTAATAAATACAGGCTGGATTACGGCTTTTTTTCCTCTTTCTTTCTTAATATAAATTAAGATTTAAGTTAAAATGCCTATTTTGTTACAGATTAAAATTAAGAATAAATGATAAAAGCAATATGAAATATGAAATATGAAATATTAATAAATATAGGCTGGGATATGAAACAGGAAAAACAAATAAAAATTTAGAAAGACTAAAACAGCATTGCTACTATAAAAGTAATAGAGTAGATAAGATCTTAACTGACAGACTACAAAAAAACAGGCAAAGGACCGTATTTATAAAATACTAGAAGATAATAAAACATACATGAATCCAGAAGGAATTGGAAGCATGTTTAATCAATATTATGCATCCCTCTATAACATAAAGACTGATAGAAATCCAGAAGAAATCAAAAAATTTTTTTTAACAGATTTACCTATCCCTAAGATATCCATAGTCCAATTAAAATAATTAAATTTACCGATAGAAGAAAAAGAGGTAACAAAGGTTATTGAAAATCTTAAAAATCAAAAAAGCCTGGGTCCCGATGGCTTCAGTGGAGAATTTTATAAAATTTTTGGAAGACATATAACTAAAGCTCTAACAGCAATGTTTAATTAATTAAGTATGAAAAGTCCAGAAGAAATAAGAAATTATAGGCCTATTTCTCTTATTAGTGAAGACATGAAAATGTATGCGGCAATATTGGCGAACCGGCTGAAGCAAGTGATAACGGTTATAATTCACCCAGATCAAATAGGTTTTATTCCAAAAAGACAAACATATAACAATTTTAGACATTTTATTGATATACTCGATGTAGCAAATTTACAAAAAAAAACGCTCTGTCTTCTCGCATTAGATGCTGAGAAAGTCTTTGACCGGGTGAATTGGGACTGGTTCTATTTGACAAACGGGACTCGGCAGGGTTGTCCTCTTTCTCCTCTATTGTATATAATGACCATGGAGATTCTAGCAATTGCCGTACGAAAAAATGATAAAATAAAAGGTCTCCATTTTTTACAAGAAGAAATAAAAATATTTCTCTATGCAGATGATATTCTCATAACTATAGAAGAACCTGAAAAATCTATCAGGGCTCTGATGATAACGATAAATAAATACTCAAATATTTCAAATTACAAGCTAAATATAGAAAAATCTGAAATCCTCCCATTAAACTAAACAAAACTAAACAAACTAAACAACACAAACTAAACAAATAATTCAATGAGAATACAAATGTATTTGAAACAGCAAGATCTTAATTACTTGGGCTTAAAAATAGCACCAAAAGTAGAAGATGTAGTTGAACGGAATTTTCTGCCTCTCCTACAAGAAACAAATTATCTGTTAAAAGAATGGCGAAACATACAATTATCTTGGATAGGTAGAATAAATGTGATTAATGCATATATATTCCCTAAATGGACTTATTTTTTTTAGACATATCCCACTTAAAATCCCAAGTTCTTGGATCAATTTGTTACAAGCCAGTTTTAAAAAATTTATTAATAATGGGAGGAAAATGAGAATTAGTATTAAAAAGTTGGCAAAAAAAATAAATAGAGGTGGATTGAACTACCCCAGAGTTAAAAGTGCATATGATGCATGTATACTATTGTATTTATATAAATTACAACTTCAAACGAATTTCAATCAACCATGGTTTAAAATAGAAAGATTTATTATTTGACAATATGCATGTGGCAACCTCAGAAAAATTAAAAATAAAATATAAAGATATACAAAATAGTATAATAAAAGACATTCTACAAGAATGGAAAAAGATTAGGAAAAAACTTGGCCTAACTAATAATACGGTATTGGATATTATAGAATGTATTATTTCTAACATAAATTTAAGGACGTGGAAAACTGTGGGAATAACGGAATTAAAATATATTTTCTTTGAAGATAATATAAAATCATTTGATCAGTTGTCAAGCAAATTTAATCTACCTAGTTCAGAAATATTTATTTATTTAAGAGTAAAATCCTTTTTAACACAGGCGAGATATAAAGCTGATAAAAAACTTCATTTAAAGCTTCAAAATGTATTTAATAAGCAATACATAAAAAAGTAACGTCAAAATCATTTGAAATAATGAATAAAATGGATGAGACTCCACCAACTTCAATTTTAACTAAATGGAATAGATACTCAACAAAACAAATAACAGAGACAAATTGGTACAAAGCAATAAATATGACATATAATCTAATCAATTCTATAACAATTAGAGAAAAGTATTTCAAACTAATAAATCAATGGTATTTAACTCAGACAAGAATAAAATCTATGTTTCCAAATTCTTCAGATTGATGCTGGCGTTGTAATCAGGAAAAAGGAGATTTCCAACATATATGGTGGACCTGTATAGAAGTAAGGCCTCTTTGGAGGTTTGCTTTTGAGCTTCTAGAAAATATAGATAATATTAAGGTGAATAAAACATTAGAAATTGTTCTTCTCCACATATTTCCATCTGAGCTATCATTAAAAAAAGATAATAATCATTCACATATTTACAGCTACTAAATTGATGATCGCAAGAAATTGGAAAGAAAACAAACCATTTTCCTATTCACATCTGAAAAATCAGGTGTTATTCCAATTACAGATGGAGAGTGGTCTCCACTGGATTAGTCCACAACAGAAAATAAAAACAATTATATATGAGGACTGGATCATTAAACTAAAGAATTTATGATTCAAATAATAATCAACGCATATTAGCGGCTTTTTTGGGGGGGGGGGATTTGAACTCGACATATATATAAGTATACAAGTATATTCGGGATATTGATATTTGTATTGTTGAATAATCATGTATGTATAATTAAATATATAATAATTAAGGCATAATACATACCTAATATTTGACCCCCTATATGTGGTCTTTTTTTTTGTTCAGACATAATTTTTATTTACAACTATGTGGCACCGCCATAGGTACCAGATTTGCACCAAGTTATGCAAACCTATATGTAGCAGATTGGGAAGCAGCTTCGATTTGGTCTAATAACCCTTTTGTGCAAATCTGGTCCTCTAGCAATGTTACATTGATAACATTTTGTATTATTTGGGAGGATTCTGCAGGGGAGTTTGAACCAATTTATATGTTATGTAAATCAGAACCAACATAATCTTAAATTCACTTCTTGCATCAACCGAAAAGAAATTCATTTTTTGGACCTTACATTATACACTTCGGGAGATGAAATACACTCCAAAACCTTTTTAGGGTAAATCAAATTTTATTGTTTTTCAAACGTTTTGGGGAGGGATACAGAAAGGAAAAAAGGGAGGGATGGGAATCAAGGAACAGTGCAGTGAAGTACACCAGCAACTCCCAACACATCATTGCGCAAAAGAAGAAGAAACAAAAGGCAATGGTAACAATAAAGGGAGCAACGACGAAAGAGAGCAACCCATATAATGACACACGATATATAGAAACGAACCACAGGACCAGGCATATGTCCGATAGACAGAAATACGGAGAATGGTTGCAATATTTTTAATGTTAACATACAATGTATGGTGAAATCCAAAACCTTTTTAACCCCTTGATGACAATTGCCGGTCCGGGTACGTCACAGAAAAACATGTCGTTTACGCACGGTCCTGGCACGTGCAGAAAGCAATCTACTTTGCTTTCTGCACCCAAACGGCGTTGCTGTAATGCCTCAACCTCGAGGCATTCAGCAACGCCACGATCGGCACTAGGGGCCATCTCTGGCCCCTCCCCGGGGGTAGACATCCGCCATACATTGTATGGCGGCGGACGCCCGTTTTAAAAGTGTTTTGGAGGCGATCAATTATCACCTCCTAAACTTAAATGGTTTCACTGGAATGCCTCGATCAGGAGGCATCCAGCGACACCAAACACTTACCTCAGGATGGACTGTGACCGCTCCGGGAAAAAACAATAAAGATGAAAAAGTTCGCTAGATGGTCTCCAGACCCTCTAGAGAACTCTGGCTCCACTTGCAGGTTGAATATAGGTACTGCATTCAACCATGCAAGTCAATGGAGCCCAGCTTTCTAATCACAGTAAAAATAAATGAAAAAATAAAATTAATAATAATTAGAAAAAAATAGTAAAAAAACAATAAAATGTAAAAATAATTTCCCACTGATGTCACTATCAGGGGACCCTTCAAGTTGAAAAAAATTATTTTTTTTTTAAAAAAGGCAAAAAAAATTAAATATATATATAAAAAATATATTTTTGTGAGCAAGTCCTAAAATTAGCATATTAGCTTAAAACAATTCTCGCATGGAAAGAGTTAAAATACTGGCATATTAAATGCCCGTGGGGTGTCTACTTTTAAAAAATGTATGATTTGATGGGGTAAATTGAATTGGCCAGGTTCAACAACGTCCCAATTAACACGGGGGGAAGGATGGCCACACATCTAATTTCCAATTATAAAAATGCACAAGTACCAAATGTGGCCTTTTAGTTCCCCCAAAAAATGACAAACCCATGCATGTGGGGTATCACTGCACTCAGGAGATGTTGCTGAACACATTATGGGGTGTCTTGTGACAGCGGCATATACCAGGAGCTGTAAATTCATACATAAAGTAGGTGTGTGTGGGAAAAATACACACACAAAAATACTACTGCAAACTTTGAAAAAATGCTGGTGGTAAAATGTGTGCATGCAAAGAGTTAAAATACCAGCATTTAAAATACCCTGTGGTGTCTAGTTTTGAAAAACATATGGTTTTATAGGGCACACTGAAATGGCCCGGCTCAAAGATGTACCAAATAGGGCATGGGCAGTGGATCCCCAAATGCCAAAGTTCAACATTGAAAAATGCGGATGCCCCAAAATGTGGCCCTTTTGCCCCCAAACAGCCAGGCAAAATCATTCATGTGAGGTATCGCTGTACTCAGGAGATGTTGCTGAACACATATTGGGGTGTTTTGTGATAGTGACATAAACGAGAACTTTCTAATTCATACCTGAAGTAAAATGTGTGTGGAAAACCAAATGCAAAAAAATGACTACCACAAAGTTTGACAAAGACTGGTGGCACATATGGTGCATGGAAAGAGTTAAAATACTAGCATTTGAAATACCCTGGGGTGTCTAGTTTTCAAAAATATATGGGTTTATTGGGCACACTGAAATGGCCCGGCTCAAAGATGTACAAAATAGGGCATGGGCAGTGGATCCCCAAATGCCAAAGTTCAACATTGAAAAAGGCGCATGCCCCAAATGTGGCCCTTTTGCCCCCAAACACCCAGGCAAAATCATTCATGTGGGGTATCGCTGCGCTCAGGAGATGTTGCTGAACACATATTGGGGTGTTTTGTGATAGTGACATAAACGAGAACATTTTAAATCATACCTGAAGTAAAATGTGTGTGACAAAACAAATGCAAAAAAATGACTACCACAAAGTTTGACAAAGACTGGTGGTAGATATGGTGCATGGAAAGAGTTAAAATACTAGCATTTGGAATACCCTGGGCTGTCTAGTTTTCAAAAATATATGACTCGATGGGGTAAATTGCATTGGCCGGGTTCAAAGATACCCGAAATGGCACATGGGGGAAGAATTACCAGATTTGGAGAAAATGGCTTTGAAATAGCAAAACGCTACCTGTACTTATTGCCCCATAATGGGTAGAAAAAAGCAAAAAAACATAAAAACATTGGGTATTTCTAAACTCAGGACAAATAGTAGAATCTATTTAGCAGGTTTTTTCATTACCTTTTATAGATGAGTAAAAGATTTTTCAACTAAAAGTTAGAAACAGTCATTTTTTTCTAAATTTTTCACCATATTTTATAATTTTTTTAATAGTAAATAATATGATACAATCAAAACAATGTCATCTAAAGAAAGCCCTTCTTGTCCTGAAAAAAACAATATCTAATGTGTGTGGGTTCAGTAAACGGGAAAGAAGAAAATTACAGCTAAACGCGAGCAGCGCAGAAATGTTAAAAAGGCCATTGTCACCAGGGGAACAAACAGTAAAATCAGCCTTTGTCACGAAGGGGTTAAATGAAAAAACTGCATCTGGCTTAAGCGTCTCTTACCTGAGGAAATAAAATGTGTTTAACCCATTGTTTTCCAGTTCCATAAATGGTTGATGCCGCTCTCCAGAGTTCTGTACGGCCCTAGAGTTCCATATACAAACCCACAGATTCAATTGCATTGCATAAATAAATATTTAAAGCTCCAGCTTTCCTATGTGGCTTTTTTTTTTGTTATAAAAGCAGGGCAACAACATTTAGATTAAATCATAGACACATTTTAGATTTGTATTTTCAGTTTAGTTTACCGTGTGTGTGTTTCTACCAAAACATTTATATTTTATTGGCATGAAAAGATTATATTATAATTAGAGATTACACGCATGTAGTGACCGGCTCTGAGAGTAATTGCCTGCCATAGCTACCAATGGTCCAGAATTTCCTATGCAAGACCCGGCAACCTGTCTTAATCTGTCTTTTACCTTGAGATAAAATCTTTATAGTTCCATATTATGACAACTATTATTACATTAACGCTTCTACGGCACCAAGTTTCGTTAACATCTCAGCAGGGCTGTAAAAATTCCCAAACGTTTATACCTGTCTGGCTTTTATTTTCATAATATGTTGGTTTGATTAGAAGACGACCCCGATTAGAAGACGAGGGGTATTTTTCAGAGCATTTATAATCAAGCAAATACAGTATTTTTTTCTTACGTGCTCTCCTTGCAATAGGTTTTGGTGTTTATATATGTACAATGCACGTACCTCTATCATTATTGGTAGTTTGTTCGTTTTTGGTGACTATTTGTATCGATATTGTCTGGCTCAGTATATAGGGATGGGAGTTATGTTGTACCATATCTGTTCCTTAAATGTTATTTATTTCAACATTTTAATTTATTTATGTTAATTATTTTTTCAGAATTCTAGTATTTTTCCAGTTGACATACAGATAATAATTTGTGGAATAAATATTCTAGCCTACATTAATTTTTTTGTGAGGGGGTGCCACATACGAGATCCGCCTCTGTTACTTCATGCTGTAGGTGACAATGAATTAAGTATTTCGCAATAGCTGCGTATAAAGCTACTTTGTAATTTAATACTTGGTGTCTGTTTGGAATTAAGGATGTGCTGCAAAGATTGAGCTTTAAGTTAAACAGAGAACTAAGCGAACTAGATCCAATTAATTCTTATCCGCAGTCATAATGTATATTTTCATGAATCAATGATAGTTATGAATGCCAGTAAAACTCAAACCCAGCGACACACTGTGAATTAGTAAGGTCATAAGGTTGTGCAAGGTCATAGGTGAACTAATCACTAATCTTTTCAATTAAGAGATTAAAGGGGCACTGAAAGCTTACATTCAGCCAAATTCACAAGATCAACATTATTTGTAATGTAATTTTCCTAAATTTTTTCCAAAAGGAAAGTGGA
This sequence comes from Spea multiplicata, assembly GCA_009364415.1. NCBI lineage: Eukaryota > Metazoa > Chordata > Amphibia > Anura > Pelobatidae > Spea > Spea multiplicata. The sequence goes on from VKOC01000010.1 coordinate 9,741,619, forward strand.
ATAATTCATGATACTGTGAGCAGGATCTTTCATCTAATTTATTTTTAACAGACACATACCCCTTAATCAGATTGTGCCCTTTGTGTCTATACTCCAGGGTGGAGGGGTCTCTTGGAGAATTGTCTGGTGGGCCTGCCCGCAGTTAGAGATGAGAGCTCATTGGGGTCATGTAACTCAATGTTATGTGCCCCCGCAGTAATAAGGCTTGTACATATGTACACAGGATAGGGTGGCACTTGACTTTACCTTCCTCCAGGTGCCAACTCTGCCTTATCTATAAGACCCACGAATAGCACGATTATGACCTTTTATTCTATAACACATAATTCAGATAAGACCAGAGAAAGAATGACAGAGCGGTTAGATACAATGCAGTAATTCAAAACTGTGCAAATTTTATTAATGTATTGAACTCTTCACAATATGTTGTTGTTGTTGTTGGCTCAGCTGTAACAAAGGTGGTGTACTGTGCTATATAAGCAAAGAAGAACACATTACCAGCGCTCAAATTCCAAAATTATTGGAAGCTTTAACCAAAAACAGGAGCAGAGAACTAAGTGTTTTAAAAAAAATATAACAATATTTGTGTAACGCAGGCAATAAACATACCTCTGTAACACCGCGTGAACTAAATTCATGAGATATGAACTACTTGTAGACCAACAACTCAATAGGTTTATTACATCAGCATTCATGTTTTGTGCAAAATAATGTTGTATTAAGTTGTCATTTCTAGAGCACTTAATAAATCCTCCTGATTCTGCTGCTGTTCCAGATCACCTTGGTTATATGGGTTGTGATACGCATTGGTCCCAATGGCTGTGAGAGCATGGAGTTCCATGAGAGTGGATTGCTCCGGTTTAAACAAGTCTCTGACATGGGAATAATACAGCCCTTATATAAAAGTACTGTGGGAGGAAGACAGAATGAAGATCTTGTCATCACCGGCAACAACCAGCCTGTAAGTTAGTACGTGCGTGCAAATACATTTCTTTCCCACAACACACGTTCTGTTTCCACGTGAAGAGGGCTCAAACATGAAGAATATATATAATTAAAATCATTAAATCTACTGCAGTTATTGACACTCCACTTTTTCTTAGGTATAATTGGGTTTTATGGTCCAATTGCATTCTGCAAAAGTTATCATTTTAGTAACACAAGCAGTAGGCAAACTGTATTTTATAAATTCTGCCATCACTTGTGTGCATGGTCAGTAGTTACATATTTTTCTGGAGAAAACAAAATTCGGGGGCAGAGATTAGGGTGACAAATAATGTAATACTTAAGAATGCAAACACATTAATTATACGCATGTTTACAATGAAACATAGTGGGTATGAATTAAAAAAAAAAATAATCGGCATCTGATCTGTTGTTGTTATTGCACAATGCTATAATGGAACAGTTATCCACAAAATAATCTTTAGAAAAACATTTGCATTCTTCTTCTCCTAAATGTGACTGATAAAGGTCCGAGTCTTTACATCTGAAACGCGCGGACTAGATGGGCCGAATGGTTCTTATCTGCTGTCAAATTCTATGTTTTCTATGTCCATAGCGAGTACTGCAAACAGATATCATGAACTCCATTTTTTCCCCACTGCCCCAGGTCGTTTTTCAGCGGGGTTCAACAAAACTTAGCGTAGGTAAAGATAAGACGTCAATCACAAGCGATGTCGGCATGGAATTTGTTGATCCTCGGACTCAGAATACGCTGTTCAGCACAGACTATGAGAAGCATGAATTCCGCCTGCCAAAAGGCGTGAAAACCTTAAATGTCCTCCGGGCATCTACAGAACGGGTAAGAGAAAATCTGGTTAATGTTTGCTTTCTCCTATGTTCACTTACCTCTTTGGATTGAGTGAACTGTAAAGAGCCATTCTCAAGGCATCTCTATGTGGTCTGTCTTGCTGTCGTAAAACTTACCTAGAAAGCGATGCCAACCGCATTGACAGTGTCGCTTAATACTGTCCTACCTATTCATTTATCAAGCTGCAACATGTGTCTGTACACTCGACAGTAAATATATGCATTGTGAATAAAATGTTAAGAGGAAAGAAGCGAGTACATTCTGAAATGTCCTTTCTTATGCATTAGTCTCATAAAAGCAGCACAGAAACTTTTAACAAGCTGTTTTAGTTGCTATGGCAACAACCTATGGTTGCCTGCTTTTATGTCACATGACAAGTGTTTCCCACATAAAAAGTGTTATTGACGAAGCACAATTTTACAATATAAAAATATTATTAATGGGAAAGCTTTGTGCATTCAACAGTACTAGAAACATAGAAACATAGAAACATAGAAAGTGACGGCAGATAAGAGCCAGAAGGCCCATCCAGTCTGCCCAACCTCTGAGTACTCTCCTTTAGTACTTGCCCTTATCCTATATCTAGCTTGGCATTATGCCTATCCCATGCTTGCTTAAATGAC
>VKOC01000010.1:9744154-9763333 GCA_009364415.1 Spea multiplicata
GGCAATCATACTCCTATCATGCCAAGTCTGCGAGTACATACTGGAATCTGGATATGCCTGGGCATGATAGGAATGTGATTGCTGTTCCGGCGCTCAGCTGTGAAGCGCGCACCACGGGAAGACGGACGCCTCCCGCTCCCACTGCAGGACTCAACAAGGTAAGTAAGGGGAAGGGGCAGAGGGGGGATCAGTGAGAAGAGGGGGGGCAGTGAGAAGGGGCAGAGGTGGTAGATAGTGATACAGGGAGATTGATACTGAGAAAGGGGAGTTTTGTTACAAGTTTTTATTCCTTTTTTGGGGAGTAGTCCGCACAGGGCGCCAGAACACCTAAGGCCGGCTCTGGTGGTGGGGTGCAAGGCAGGGGAGAGTGCAGGGGCAAAGACAGGACTGGGGGACAGAGAGAGAGAGAGAGATTTGTTTTTGGCACACACTTCCTTAGCCGACCACTGTGTTTACAATCTTCAAAAGAACCTTTGCTTGCTTCTTCAAAAAAACATTTGGAAACTACTGTCTGCCCGGGAGTTTCTGCTTGGGAGAGACCTTGCTGATGCAGTATACCTAGCTTGTGTCTTGTTACTCACTCTTGCCTTATTGTATAATTTTTGACATGAAACTGTCTTCCGCAACCTCATCCTGTTAGTGAGTTTGGCCATTACTTTTGTCTATTGACCTCCTTGACTGCCCCCGTCTGCAGATTTAGAATTGCTGGCATTCTGGCGACTGATAGTGTATATCTGTACTTTGCGCAATTGCCGGTACACAATTATAGAAAGAAATATTCGAATATGTGGTCCACGGAGCCCTGCTTGCTATGATCTGTCTAGGGGAGAATGGAGGGAAGAGAGTAGGAAACAAAATTTCTCACTCTTCCCACAAAGTGAAAAAGTTGAAAAAGGAGAAAAAAAACAAAACAATACAATATTGTGACGTTACTGGCATACATAAGATGTATGATGCAGATCATTATCCATATTTCATTGATAAATAAAATATGTTTTTAAAGAAAAAAAAAAGCCCTGAAATCCCATTGTCCTAGCACTACATGCAAAATTCTTAAGCCATAAGTATTAAATATACTACCCGATAGGGCAGGGGTGTCCAAGTTTATTCTGCAGTAGGCCACTTCATTGGAAATGTATGAGTGCGTGGGCCGCCCTCATTTTTCACTGAGAGAAAATATGGCCTTTTAGCTATATAGTGCATATTAATACAGGGTTAATTTGGCAAAAATGAAAAAAAAAAACAGTGGAAACTCTTTTTATCAACTTTGATGTCATTCTATCAATACTAAATTACTTAAACAGTAAAACAAAGTCAGTCCACAAACCACTTTAAACAAGTTTAGCCAAATAAAATTGCACAAGGCTGGAGCACACTGTGAGTACAAGCTGGATTTAAGATGGCTGATGCACACTGAAGGCAGGGCCGGATTAAGATCATCATGGGCCTGGTGCTGAGGATTTTGGTTGCCATTTTATGGAAATAAATAAAATAGAATCTTAACTAATCGGCATCGATGTATACTGGATAAAGATTACATCCGTGCTTGGCAGATAATATAGGATAGAATCTTATGTGATGGGACTGGGAGTAATTAGTACACGGAAAAAAAAGTCATCATACACGGGGCGCCTGATGCCACAATTCAGTGCCACTAATCCTTTTTAATAAAATATGCAGATTGAAACAGCGTAAATAACGTAAATCTTTACTTTTCTTCTCACTGATTTCTGGGCCAAGAACGTTTTGTCCTCTGAAGGGGTGTTTTATCTCTGGATAAGTAAAATTAAATAGTTCTATTTATTCCTGCAGTAAGTAAAGTGCCAATAAACAGACAACCAAATACACACCAAGACAGGATCTGCCACACCAACCCCCAAACACACACACCAGGACAGGCTCTGCCATGCCAACACCCAGACATACACACACCAGAACAGGCTCTGCCACACTGCCACCAACCACCCATACACCAGCACGGCTCTCCTGCAACCGGCACCCAAACCAGGACAGGCTCTGCCACACACCGTCCGATACCCAGACACAACACCAGGAACAGGCTCTGCCAACCGACACCCAAACAGTCACAGGCTCTGCCACCCAGACACAGACACCAGGACAGGGTCTGCCACACTGATGCCCAGACACACACACACCAGGCTGGGTCTGCCACACAGACACCCAAACACACACACAATAACAGGCTCAGCCACACAGACACTGAAGCATACAAAAAATATTTTCTACACTGCTTTGTGCATTTATGCCCCCACACCCTTGTGTAGTTATTTATGTGATGCCCCAGCCAACCCCCTCCCTTGTGTATTGATGCCCCAGTGCCATGTGTATTACCCCCCAGCCACACACACCCCTGTTTATATTTATTTTGTAATGCCATAACCCAGACACCCCCCTTGAATATGGGTCCGCTTTTCTATAACCCCTAACTATTTTTTTTAAATTTTTTTCTTTTTTCCTACTCTTCTCCGATGTGATGACCTTCTCCTTGCCACGAGGAACAACGTATGTGAGCCCTCCCCCTCAAACGTCAGCTGCGAAGTTCAAAGCAGCCATCCTGCGGCTGTAAGAGCGCCTCCGCCGTCCGCTTAGTGAAGTCAAAACGGCCGGCAGAGGCGGCACAATGGCTTTGAACTTTGCAGCTGGGCGGCTGCTTTGAATGTGGTCTGCCAGCCCACGGACTGACCGACTGGCCGCCCACCGGCAAATTTCCTGGTTTCCCGGTGGGCCAGTCGGGCCCTGCTCACGTTTGACGCCCCTGTACTATATGATACCACATTTGATTATTTTTCTATTTACAGAGAAAATTATATTATATGTTTATGTTATTATAAACAAACCATGTGGTAGAGGACTGCATTGGGAGGCGAGTCCCACGGGTCCGGCAAGGCTGGCTTTGCGCTGCTCCCTTATAGTGTCTCCTCTCTTGCTCCGCCAAGGAACAAAACGGAGTCACGTGATGTGACGTCACTTCCCATGACGCTGTGAGGGAGCAACTCGAGGGCAGCCTTGCGGGACTGCCCGGGGAAATCTGCAGTTCAGGTAAGGAGGTGGGCTTGATTGGCCACAAATATGGCAGGAGCGGGCGGGATTGGCCACAAATGTGGCGGGAGCGGAACACCCACATTGCGGGAGCGGGCGGGATTGGGCAAAAAAATCAGCGGGAGCGGAATTAAGAAAGCAGTCCCGCGCAGGGCTCTACCATGTGGCATTCCCTTACAGAAGAAGCTTATACGGAGTTGTGAGTACAGGTTATTAATTTTAACTCACTAGCTGGTATTAAAATAACAGTAAGATTAAATAATTTAGCGACCTTTTACAAGCAAGGGGTTTGTCCATAATTAACTTTATTTTTTAGAATAAATTATTTGTCTTATTATAAGATGCATTCACCAATTAAAAGCAAAAACATACGGGAAAATATACCTCCTGCTGTTATTTGTAAAAGAAGACAGTTATTGTAAGGCTCTTTTCATTAAAGTAACAGTAAGATTTGATTAAGTCAAAAATCTTTAGTAAAATTATTAAGCATCTTTTTATGTTAAGTGAAAAAAAAAATAAACTATTAACATGGCTATTTTTGAAAGCCAACTTACTTTACAGCATTTTTTCACACATGTCTAAAACTTCTGCACTGTACTGTTTGCATATATATTTATATATACTTACATACTGTACATACACATAATACCTTTGAATGCTGCTTTTGACCCACTTTGGTTCGGGACCAGGGGTTATATCATTTTTCAAATACCTCTATAAATTATAATGCTATTCACTCATGCAGATATTATACTTTATGATACCATATTTGATTCTTTTTTCATTAATGGAGAGAATTATAATACATGTTTATGTTATCACAAACAAACCATGTGGCATTCTCTTACAAAAAGGGCTTATCGAGTTTTGTGAGTAGAAGCTGGTAAATTTTAACTCATCAGCTGGTATCAAAGTAACAGTAAGATTAAATAATTTAGCGACTTTTTACAAACAGGGGGTTTGTCCATAATTAACTTTATTTTTCAGAATAAATAAATAATTTGTCTTATTATAACATGCATTCACTGATTAAAAGCAAAAACATACAGGAAAATATACTGCCTGCTGTTATTTGTAAAAGAAAACAGATATTGTAAGTCTCTTCTACTCTCAAAAAAAAACATTCTAAAAAAGGATATACAATGGTGACTGTTTTCTGTGGAAAGCTTTGCAGGAATTTAAAGTTAATTTCAAAGATACATTTGGGTCAAGTTACATTCAGACCACAATCAGCTGCTCAAAAATGAATCACAATTACTTACCCAGCTTTCCGATGCTAGCCACAAAAATCCATAGCGTTATGATGTAAGGGACGTGGACCTTATTCCATTCAAAAGTTAATATTTGGAAAGGAGCACTTGCATTTGAGCTCCCACTGCTACCGTCTTCCACAGATGCCATAGTACTTATACTTTTAAGCTTTTCTTGAATTTGCTCTCTCACATATCAGACCAAAGACTGAAAGTTTTAAAAATGCGGCATGTAATGTTATTTTACCAGAAATAGTAATGTTATCTGTATTCACCTATTATTTGTCTTGCCTAAATATATACTCAGTATGCCCTCTCGGCTGCCTTACCCTAAAGCGGTTTTATTGCAATTGATTTAGCATTCTATTTACTTATGAAAACGTGGGTGTGACTTCAAAGCTGTTGAAAGGCATACGAAATCACTTTGTGTGCATACCAACTTCTTACGTTACTGTACATAAACTCACCATTGTAATTTACGATGCATGCGCTGGTCAGTGGCTAATTCTTATAAGGTCCTCAGCAAATCTTTGCTGTTTGGCTCATGCAGACATTGTGCTTTTGTTAGTATTTACTAGACTTAGGTGCCAGCGAAGTCTTCGTGAAAAAAAAATCTTCGGATTCTATGGATATCCGCCCCCTTCCTGTGTTTGTTTCAGGCGAATATTCGTATACGTATACGTGTTCATTTTCATCTTCGTTCTCTCACCGGTTTCCCAGCAGGGGTTAATACGGGGTCAACAAACACATTTCAGCAGCAGCTTTGGCATCTGCCCTTCATTCGTTGATGCCAGGCGAGCCCCCTACCGGCGACCAATAGAGTCACACACACGGACCTTCACATCCTGGCGTGATCCGAGGTGCTCCGAGTCCTAAGTGTACCTAAAATGAAATCCCCGTTCCTCCCAAGCCAAGTTGCTCAGAGCAGTTGTCTGAGAGTTCTCCAGAAGGATATAGATATGTTGGAGAAAGTTCAGAGAAGGGCTACTAAAGTGGTTTATGGATTACAGGATTAACCTTACCAGGACAGGTTAAAGGATCATCTTAACCTATACAGCCTGGAAGAAAGACTTGACAGGGGGATATGATATAAACTTTTAAATACTTAAAGAGAATCAACAAGGAAGGAAGAGGATTTATTTAAAAGGAAAAATACTACCGCAAGAAGAGGACATAGTCATAAGTAGGGCTGCAACTAACGATTATTTTCATAATCGATTAGTTGGCCGATTATTTTTTCGATTAATTGATTAATCAGATAAAAAAATGAATGTCAATTTTTCATTTATTTAAAATAATTTAATAAAAATGATGTTAATACAACAGGCAGAATAAAAAAAAACTTTGGGTAAAATGCATTTCTTGTCTTTATTTCCCAAAACCAGCCCCCAATTATACACATTTGAGCCCAGGCTTGCCACGCTGCCTCCCAGACATGCCACTCCACGCTGCCTCCCACATATTCTACTCCACGCTGCCTCCCACATCTGCCACTCTACCCCCAGATATGCCACTCCACTCTACCCCCAGATATGCCACTGTGGCCCGAGATATGCCTTATACACCCTGATACACCACTCCGTCCTCCCCAGACATGCCACACTGCCCTCCCCACATATGCCTTATACCCCCAGATATGTCACTTCACTGCCCCCAGGATTTAGATTCCCCTTAGTTTGCCCCCCTTTATCTCTAACTGCACCTTAAGTTAACTTTATTAAATTAATTAAATTAACCCTCAGTTCTCATCATTAAATTAACCCTAAACACCCCATTAACCATAACTACCCTTAAATTAACTCTAAATACCCCATCAAAACAACTACCCTAAATTAACCCTAAACTCCCCATTAACCACTTAAAATGCCCACTGCAATTAACCCTAAACTCCCCATTAACCACAGTATCCCCTAAATGAACCCTAAGCTCCCCATTAACCACAACTGCCTCAAATCAACCCCAAACACCCCATTAACCACAGCTGCTCCTAAATTAACCCCAACCACCTCATTAACCATAGCTGCTCCTAAATTAACTCTAAACTCTCTATTAACCATAACTGCCCTTAAATTAACCATAAAACCCCCATTAACCATAGCTGCCCCTAAACACCCCATTAACCATAACTGCCCCAAAATTAACCCCCACCTCCCCTAACTTTCAGTAGCCCAAATATTAATATGTATATATATATACTTACACAGTTAGATGAGTGTCACAGCCATGTGGTTCTGGCCTGGAGAAGGAAGGGGCGGGGCCAGTTGTCACGGTGATTACAGGGAGGGGGAGTAAGTAGGAGCTGCTGCTGTGAGACGGTGAGTCACTGAAACGGATTATATAATGAGGGGGATTTTTCAGAGCATTTGCTCTGAAAAACCCTCATTTTATAATCGATAATAATCGATTCAACTAATCGATAATGAAATTCGTTGGCAACGAATTTCATTATCGATTATTATCGATTTTATCGATTAGTTGTTGCAGCCCTACTCTGCAGCTGGCAAATCTTCACCTACGAGGATCAGAGCTCACGCTGCTCGAGCAGTCTCGACTTCCTGGGCAGAACAGTGTTGCATTTCTCCCGAACAGACGACTACTTGGAAGACTCTCCATACCTTTGCCCGGCATTATAGACTCGATCAGATGGCCATGACAAGAAGACTCGCTTTTCAGTCATTGGGTCCTTCTTCTTAATGTTTTTTCTAACCCTTCGTCTTGGGTATATCTATCTATGTGTCACCAGGGATGGCAGGGAAACAGTAAGTTCTACTTACCGAGAGCTTATTTTTCCTACCCATCCCTGGTGACACGTTTGTTCCCTCCCTTCCTTTTCAATAAATGATTTTGCATCAGATTTGTTTTTCCTGTGTGGTCTTTGTTATTTACTGAGGATAGCAGGTAGGGAGGGGCTTTTAAGTGTTTTTGGAGTCCTGTCCTACAGAGGAGTCTATCTATGTGTCACCAGGGATCGGCAGGGAAAAGACGCTCTCGGTAAGTACAACATACTGTTTCAGATAAAGCCATGGTGTATTCTATTTTCAGCTACATCTTTTCTTTTTTGTCTTTTTAAATCCATATGTGATGTTTTCTGGTACACATGTCATTTTTACATATTTCTGACCTGCCCAGATAAAGCGTTGCCTGCAGTATGGGGGAACATATAACTGACTAATTGGCTCCCTTTCATGAGTCTATACATGCCGCATACTGCAGGGCTGCATTTTATCTGGGCTGGTCAACAATATGTAAAAATTATAAATGTCCTGGAAAACATGGCCGATGCGGTCACCCTAAACATGAAGTGTTTGTCGCTGTCAGTAAGCGCTGTTCTCTAGGTCTTTTACCAAGTGCTTTTGAAAACACTGTACTGTACTGATCACAGAGGGATTCAAAGGTCAGTGCCATACAAATATTAACCCATTCCCTTAAATGCATTTTAAAAAGTTACTTGTGATGCTATGCATACTTACATTAGATGCATTAGATGTGCAATACAATATGAAATAAAAATACTAAGTATCTATTTTTATTAAAGCAACAGTTGGTGTGGGGAAATACAAAATGGCCATGACACATAAAAGTTTGAATAATTATTGATACCACTGCTAATTTTTTGTTGCTAATTTGCCCAAAGTGCAATGTAACAGCTGAAGCTAGGGATCTGAAATAAAATAGGGAGCAATATGATCTTAAGTGTCAATACTTACAGGTGTGGACTTATGATGCTGCTGACCGTTAATCTGGCCATCTGGGTGATTGCAGTTACTGAAGAATCCAGGCATCATACAGTCGAATTACAGAAGTATTTTGATGGAAATGTTACAAGCACCAATGATAGTCATGGTATGTCTGCAAAGACATTCAATGATATTAAATATAGAGAATGCATAACTGTTTTATCAAGTAGACCAGGCAGACCTGTATATGAAAAGTAGTTACTGTACCTATGAAACTTTAATTTATGCCTTAACTGGATGCTTGTCAAGTGTGGTCATTCAGCCAGTTCCCACTACAACAAAAGTTGTAACCTAATTTCTAATGAGGTTACAAAGGCACATATTGTCAAAGCTTAATAATATCTTTTAATTTTGTCTCCATAGGTTACTCTGAAAATATGAACCACTGTGAGTGCAAATCTAAATGCAGTTTTGCCCCGACCTCTTATTATTACTTATACCCTTTTAATATTGAATACAACCTGTTTGCAGCGGCCTTGATTTTTATCATGTGGAAAAATGTGGGGCGACGAATTGATGACAACTCTACCCAACACCATGGAATAGGCCCAGGAGTTCTCCAACATGTCCCATTGCTAGGGCTTATATCTGGCATGTCTGTTCTGGTTATTGGGCTAGTGATGTTTATTATGTATGAAGTGGGGCGGGAGAACACCCTCAAACACTGGCTGTCACTTAGCACTTTTTACTTCTTCCATGTAGTCAGCCTAGGGCTAATGAGTTTGGCTAACTTGGTGGGCATTATCATCTTCAGACTGGATAAGAGAAGCATGGATAATGACAAGAACCCTAGTCGCACGTTGGATATGACTCTGCTGCTCAGTGCAACACTGGCTCAATATGCAATCTCATATTATTCTATGATTGCGATGGTGGCCACGAATCCTACTACCCTCCTAAGCTGTTTAACACTTATTTATTCACTACTTATGATTGTTCAGCACTCCCTTCAGAATGTGTTCATAATTGAAGGGCTGCATCGGCTTCCACCAAATCATTCAGTAAACTCACATGGGACTTCAAACACCTCTTGCTCCCATTATCAACAGGAAGCCAGCCTGCAAGTCATTATTTGTGAAGCAGAGGACGTACATTCCACTTCAAGTGTCCCTCAACACCCAAATCATCCTCAAATCCAGCATATGTCAAGAAGAGCCACATTGACTGCACATCTCAAGACACATCTCAAGAAAAGAAAAACAATGAAAGACATTTACTTGTTCCTGTTTTTGAGTAACATCATTGTAAGAAAGCTTTATATCGGAAATATAAATTCGTTTTTAGCCCTCAGTTGGCATATTTGAAATTAGCATCAATTTGGGACTAAAAAAGCAGAAACCCATTAATATATAGGTTATTTCATAAGTGATATAGGTATTAGTAAGTAACAGCAAAGTGACACTGGATATGTTTCCATTACATTCCAATACAATCTTCCCAGTCTAGGCCTGAAAATATGACGCATACAGAGGTATTTCCTGGAAGTGATCTTGCTGTATTGAGTTATAGTTCAAAAAAAGTTAGCAGAATTTAAAAAAAAGATTAGAGTAACTATAACTATTAAATGAAATTGTATTTTGCATGTCCTTCATGTTATTTTATGTTCTTTCATTGCAGTTCTGGATCATGCCGGCATTTGGAGCTCGAATACGTTTCGACACTGGCTTGGAAGTGAAGTTTTATGGGTTTACTATCTGGGCCATAATCACTAATGTCTGTCTGCCATTTGGAATCTTCTATCGAATGCATGCAGCTGCCAGTTTGCTGGAACTTTACAGCATGTCCTAGCAGGGCCGCGCAGTACATGTCCATCTCACTGCCCCACCCATTTCTCCACCCTTTACCGTCTTAAGATTCTCCCATACACACACCTTGTGAGAATAAGGGCAAGCCTAGGGTTAGTGGCCTCTGGGTGCAGTATTTCTTCAAAGCTCCCCCCTATAACTAAGACGCATAGATGCTAACATGCAAACTTGCTTTTACAGCCACTCACTTTACCACCATACACTTACACACACACACAATTCTTTCTCTTGCTCCTCTTCCCTTCTCATGCGCCACTAACCCTAGGCTCACCCTTGACACTCCAACACCATATGCTGACACACACATGCTAAAACCAAATACTAACACACATATACTAATACTAACACCTTACAGGCTCTCACACCATACCATAACAGGCACACACATGCTAACATCAAATGCTCACAAACATTAAGACTTTAAAGTAACACACACACATGCTGACACCATACACTCATGCACGGGTATGCTAACCCCATACACTCTTATATACATGCACACATTCTCCAACAACATACACTAACACACCCACTGGCTCTTACACTATATACCGTATTTGTTTGATTATAAGATTAGGTTTTTTCAGAGAAAATGCTCTGAAAAATAGCCCTCATATTATATTCGAGGTTGTCTTATACTCAGAAGGCATATCAGGGGGGCAGAGGAGCAAGCTGTCGGGCAGATGTGCATAAGTGATAGGCAGGATGGCAAATAAAACGAAATACAAATTAAAAAAAGCTTTTTTCTCAATCACAGTTTTTATTAAATATAAAAAATAGTTTACATGTGAATTAATATTTACTAGTACTATAGTCCTATATCTTATATTTAGGATTTTCTTTTTTTCTAAATTAATATTCAAATTATATTTCTTATTAATCAGGGTCATCTTATAATCGAGCAAATTACAGTATAATATAATATATATATATATATATATATATATATATATCTTGTTGTATCCTCTGCACTCTTCAGAGTAACCTTTTGTATTCATCACCCAGGCGCTGTTCAAGAGTTTGGGGAGTCATGGGAAACAAGGAATTTTTAGTGTATACTCTCTCTCTATATATATAGTATGTGTATACAGCATGTACAGTGTTAAGAGTCAATGTGTCAATATTATATTTAAAAGACACACTGATTGTACTTGAGCTTTATATACATACCGACAGTACACATACATACATACACATACACACACACCGCTGCCTCTCTACTTAGTGTTAGTGACATAACAAAAAAGGCCCTCTATGTGACATATGGTTGGGAACACCTAGCTCCTCATACACACACAGTACATACATACACTCACACACACACAAGCATATATATATATATATATATATATATATACACAATGTATACTTACACACACAGTAACACACACACACACAATTACATATTTTTACACACTTACGAAAGCACACAGTAACATACAAACATACTAACACACATGTATTAACATACTTACACACACATACTTACACACACCCATACAGTAACATACCTACACACACGGTATCATACTTACACAAACTAACATTTATTTACACCTGCACACACAGAACCTACCTTTGTTGACTCAGGAGGGTGGTGCCACATCTTTCTCTCCCTCAAGGTTCTCACGTGCTATGCCTGAGTGACGGAAAATGATACCATGGTCCAGCACTCAGACTCATCGTGTTGCGCTGCACAGCAAGGGCCTAGTAGTATGTCCAGGGGGGGAATTGGGTTAGCAAGCGCTAGTGCCTGCAGGGGCCTCGCTTCCCTGCATCCAAGCATGAGGTGGGTGAGCAGGACAGCCAGGTCCAGTACAATAGTACCAACCTTACACCCCAATAGAGGTTATGTGTCCTAGGGAAAGATAGACTGGTGATTTTGGTTTGTCTGCAACTCAAGCAACAGAAAATGAATGGAGGGAAAACGTAAGGGTTGGGTGATGGTCGGTGATGGGGGAATAGACTGAATACTTACACTGTGTTCAAGGTTAAACCAGTTTTTTAAGAACTTTGCAGAAAACGGACTTACTACTTCCAAAACTCGTCATGTTTTTGATGGCCCAGACTAAAACTGATTTACATTACGCACCAATTTTAGAGGGAATTAACATTGCATTATCTATAAAATACAAGTACACTTTAAAAGTGCTTAATAAGAATACTTACCAATGTGGGTCCTCATATTCCATGAAATCTTCAGGGTAGGCTTTGGAAGTAGTAGAAGGTGTACAATTCTTAAGCCAATTGAGTTAAAATATATATATATATTTTTTTGTGCTACAGATGCATGGCCAACTTTTTAACATGATTTTTTGTTAGAGGTCCGATATGCTCTTGACGGATCCCCTGTGAATCAGAGTAATCCATCGAAATGGGGCGAAACAAAAAACTTCTTTCCACACCTAAAACACAAAGCCAATGTCCAAAACTGCCTACAACTACAGAAAAAGACTATTTCACCTCATCTCAAAACCGCCAGCAGACCTGCAAGGATCGAGGTGGAAGCAGAACTACTGTTACTTTTATGGTTTGACTAAGTTGACTGCAAAGACATCCAGGGCCTACCCCAAGCCCAACAACCATTAAGATGGGCTTGGTTCCAGAGGCATAGGAGGGCAGAGATACCCCCTTAGAAGGCCCACAGAGTCACAAGCCCCCCTTGGGAAAAACACATCTGATACAGAGAGGGACCAGGTTTACACATAGAAGAAATTAAGGACTTTACCGATGCATCTGATGGAGGACTATAGGGGGTCTTGTTGTTTGTGTTGGGGGGTTTCTGTGGTCCCCTTGGCGTTCATAGGGATGGGAGAGCCACTGTAGATAAATTGACTCAGCCTCTGTAGACCACAGCAGGGACCTGGTGTAGCACCAGGCCACTGGTCATGCCAAAGTAGACCGAAATGAACAATGCAATACTCCAGTACACTAACTCTGTATTCGGGTGGTACACAATCAACCCGGGGGCGGTCATTTCAATACTAGATGACCACCTGTGATAGGTCATGGTTAAAAATATCCTGGCCTTGGATATGAGTCTGGTTGATTATATAACTTGTGCCTGATCTTAGAAATAAGATGGATTGTATTTTTAAAAGTGAATAATGAAAAAACAATATTTTTTGAGATCTATTAGGGGCAGTGATACTGTCCCATTTAGCTGCTCAAGGAACAGCCTATGGAAGCACAGACACCCCCAGGATCATCCCCATTGTCCCCTTGAAACAGGGCCTGTAGTGGTCTTTATGTTGCTCTCTTCAACCCTCTGATGCACTTAAGAGGATACTTTAATTCTCTCTGAGAAAAGCGTTCCCCCCTGTTCTTTTTAGTTGGCGTGCTGCTCTTTTTTGTTTATATTTTTATTTTCTATTTTGACACTTGTCCGTCGGCACACTCTTTACAGACCCAACTCCCAGCTGCAGGCCATGTCATAGCCAAAAGTTACAGAGGTGACTGAAAAAATTATACGTTCTCCGCTCAATGCCAAAGGACTTAACATACATAATTAGCGACCCTGCCTTTTGCTAGTTTCAATTTATTTTACTTCAAAGTCACTTTCATTCAGGAGACTCAATTTAGACAGTATAAGGCCCCCAAGTTTCTTCAAAAAGATTTCCCTCATATGTTTTTAGCTAACTCCTTGGACTCTTAATCTGAGGGGGTGGTGGCCATTTTACAATCATTTCCCTTCTCCCTTACAGACATGTGGTACGATGGCCAGGATAGATTATTGTATATAATCGGAAATATACCAAATCATTTTTTTGTCTAATATGTACTCTCTTATCTGTAAACAGCAGGTTTTCCCTCACCTGATCGCTAGCTAAGCTCAAGGCCTTCACTGAAGGCAAGGTACTGGTGGAGAGTGACTTCAAACTAGTTCTCAAGTACACACAAATTGATATCCCGATTTTGTCTTACGTACAGTTGCCTTTATTACACACTACTTCCATAGAACACATCACTTGGAGCAACCAATCTTTGGAGGTTCCTTGCTCCATGACAAAAATGTGGCTCTGGAGACTTGTTGCAATGAGTCCATGTTGCAAGACTTGGCTTATGTTGAGAAGTTGAGGTCCAAATGAGTTAATTATTTCAGTGACAAAACCCACTCCACGCCATGGAATGCTACAGTTTGGGAGACCCATAAAGCTGTGAAGAGGGGGTACTTAATTGAGTTAGGTTAAAGGATTAAGAGGCAGGCTGGGAAGGAGCTGGATGGCCTATGTAAGTGGCTGGCTATCCCAGAAGTGTCTCATGAGCAACAACCCATACAGGAAGCTGTGGTGCAGTTAGCAACTATTTTCAACTCCAAACTTGAATGGGTCCGCCAAATTACACAAAAGTTATTTAACAAACACAGGAACTTTGACCAGGGCCCTGAGGTAACACAGGCCAGGACATTTATCCTGAGAATATGGGACACCCAGCGGAAGCTACAGCACATCGCTGCAGCCAAATGCTTTTGGGGTTATTTCCAGCGTTTATACAACACCCCACCTGGCGACCCTAAGGGAGGAGACCCGTTTGCATGTCAGGAAGCAGAGGACTCGAACCTAGAAACCTTGCGCTTGGTAGGTAAATCACCAATACATTTTACCACTAGATGTCTTTTGGGCTGCTGGTTCTTTTGAGCTACCCATGGGCATAATTTGCCGCTCATTCTGTCATCAAGGGCCTATACAAACCGATCATGCTCCAAGCTTCAGTGCTAAAGCATTGTCTTACCAGAAGGCTTCTAGCTGTGCTGGTGCCTTGTGTCCAGACAGTGCCCTTTTATGTCCCCGCCAGTCCGGCCATTAAGAACTTGCCTCAGTCTGCCTTTGGCCATGCTCTGAATCCGAGCCTGCCCTTGCACTGAGAATCCTACCTACCTGGCACCCAGTGTGTTATGGTGAAAACAGGAATCCACTATGCAGGAGAGGACATCCCAAATAAATCAGCACAGGGAGAAGATAAACAGTACTTGTCAGGGTTACCAGAGCAGCAGCATAAACGATTAACATTCCACGGCCAAATTCAGAAGGAACAACAAGGAAACGATAGGTACTGAGGCTTACAGAATACCAAGCAAGGATCACCAGGAACTTCCCTCTTTTAAATGTTCCTGGGGTCATTTGGGGAGTGTCTGAGAAGCCTCTATTCTTACTGCTTGCATGCACGCGCCTGCAGCATCAGCTGGCACGGAGCCCACAAAGGTAAGAATCAGGGAAAGGGCTCTGTGCGTGGGAGGGTATTCGGTTCAGGTGCTGCGTATTGGTGTCTAACAGGCACCACGAGCGCCTGCCTGACCGGCGTGATGGATGGGTGCCTGACACATTGCCCTTACAGTGTGAGAGTGAAACAGGCACTTTCATGCCTCACTCCCAGAAGTGTGGCTGCCAGGGGAAAAGCAGGGGCCCAGATAGCCTCACAGCAATCTATTATTGTACATTTTTGGTGTCCTTGGGACCCACTTGGTTGTGATGTTGAACGACATCTGTGTCCCGCAGGGACAATACCCACGCATGACAAACTCCCATACTACCATTCTACATAAGCAGGAAAAAGACACAGAATACTGGCAGAATTATTGATCAATCTTTACTTTGAACCTGGATCTGAAAATATTTGAAAGGGTCATGGTCAATCATCTCGTATAGCAAGGATAATCAATGAAAATTAGGTAAGAAGAAGGAGAAGGCATTCAACAGGATTAGTTGGAATTTTCTATTTGGCATGCTTGAGGAAACTGGATTTGTGACCTCAAATGATAGCTTGGATTAAATCTGTATACTCCAAGCCACACGTGTGTATCAAAATTGATAGCTCCCTTTCAGATCTGTTCAACCTGTCGAATGAGACAATACAAGGATGTCCCCTTTCATGGCTCCTTTTCATTATCTCCCTGGATTTCTTCCTTAATGCTGTAGGACATAACCTCAGAGTGCAGGTACTGTTAGTGGGTCAGGTACCAAACAAAATTGCCGCCTATACGGAAGATGTCCTCACATTGTCAACATCCTCATTGACTTACTTTATGATACAGCTAGACAGATACAGCCAGCTTTCAGATTAATCTAGCGAAATCTGAGATTTCCAGTATCAACCTACCAGAGTCTGACATATTAGCTTCCCCTGGTGTGTGACAGTGCTTTTATACTTGGCATCTCCCTATGCACAGATCTATCAACACTTTATGACATAAACTTCTTCCTGTGTTGGTGACAATTTGCTTAAATATGACCAGGTGGAAGGGCCTGTGACAGAACCCTCCATTACTGGGGCCCCTGGAGAGGCCTGAGAGCCAGCCTCCTCCCTATCGACTATGGGCCCAGGCCTTGTAGAGACTTCTGTGTGTGAATACAGGGGTTCAGTCTGCTGATGTTCCCCATGTTTTAGCACTCAGAGTCTCAGAACTGTAACGTCTGCTGGACATCCTGTGGTAGGAAGAAGGCTGATTGTCTAAGCATTGTTAATTGTATAGGTGTGAAGTGTTTCCCCTGTTATTGTGTGTTAGCCCTTGTCTTAAGACCCCCTGTAGGTATGACTGCTGCATACCTAATTATCAATTACATAACAGGTAGCTGTTAATCCTGTGAGCTCCTGTTATCCCTGTGTCCTGGCCATTGTCTGTCTCAAGCCAATTATATGTCTATCGTCATTCCACGTCTACGTCCCCAGTTAATGTCATTATTTATGTCTCGTGACATCCTGTCCTTCCCCCCGGATATTGTGTTGCAGGATTTGATCTAATTACTTCCTTCCTGCCATGGTAATTAGATCATGTGATATTTGTATTGCCCCTTTTCTACTTGTGTATATATATATATATACAGAAGTCTATATATACACAGAAGTCTCTACAAGGCCTGGGCCCATAGTCGATAGGGAGGAGGCTGGCTCTCAGGCCTCTCCAGGGGCTCCAATAATGGAGGGTTCTGTCACAGGGCCCACATATAACTTGACTGGGGAAGGTAGTGGTTTTCAAGATGAATGGATCAATATATCCCATGGGTACTGCATCTTCTTAAAACATTACTGATTAGGCTCCCCAGATCCTTTTTCCGTTTGTGCAACTATTCACTTTATATACTTGGGCTAGCAATAAATCTAGACTAGTGTACATATACCTGATTCTTATTAAGGGGAATGGAGGATTGGGGCTCCCGGAAATTGGCTCATGTTACAAAGCAGCCTACCTGGCCAAAATAGTAGAGTGGGTGGTGGTGGGGCCAAAGATTTGGCCCATTATTGAACAATGTTGCTTTTAGGTGCAATTAAACTGGTGGCATATCTGGGAATATCAGGGAATTTTTAATTACTAGGTTTCCCAGCCTGCTGCTGCCTTTGATGGCAAATTTTGGTTTTATTCAGGGGTTTAAGGAGGCAGCTTTTGCAGTGTTACTACCTGACACCACACAGTCACCTTGTTTAAAACATGTCACTACTCCACACAGCATGTGGAGTTTTGAGTACCTGTTCTCACCTTAGTTGTACTTGTTTGGGACGTATCACCCAATATCTCACTACATTTCCTCTTTGACTGTCAGGAGACTTATGCTGATCCTCCCATGTTTCTAGACTTCTTATACAAATCTGAACACTATCCACGCCACCTGTTGTCAACAACATATAGAAAAAAGAATCTCCACAGATGAGGATCTCTATTACTATTCTGAAATCTTTCTACCATGTGCTTAAAATGTGGTATCGTGTCTCGGTCGACATACATAGATTTATACTGGGGGTGTCTGAGGAGTGGTGGAGGTGCCAGAGAGACAGGGGTGACTTTCTACACATCTGGTGGGGAAGGTCATCAGAATTCTCCAAGAGTAAATGCATATATTCTCCCGAAATGGCTATATTTCTTTAGACATGTACCCCTTAAAGTTCCGAGACCCTGGATACATATGGTACAATTTAGTTTAAATAAATTCATTAATAATGGAAAACGACTTAGATTAGGAATAAAATATTTAACAAAAAAAATGATTAAGGGGGGTTTAAATTATCCTAGAGTAGAAAGTATATATGAGGCCTGCCTTATATTTCATGTATACAATATGCAAGCTCAAAATATTGACCAACCTTGGGCCAAATTAGAAAAATTTATGACAAAGAATGCCAACTTAAGTCTATATATTTGGCACATTGAAAGAATGACGAAATATGATTGTAAGAACTCAGAAAATCATATAGTCAAAGATATCCTGGGAGAATGGAAACGAGTTAAAAAAAAACTTAACCTTCGGGACACGATTCTTGATAACGCGGATCTTGATCTTATAGAGAATAATGTATCCAATATAAACCTCAAAAATTGGAGAGGTGCAGGAATTATAAGTATAGAAGATGTTATATATAGAGAAAAAATTAAATCCTTTAATCAATTAGTTTTGGAATATAATTTACCGAATTCAGAAATATTTTCGTACTTAAGAGTTAAATCATTCTTGGGCCAAGTACGATTCAAGGGCGATAAATCCATTAAGAAGAAATTAGAAGATATATTCAACAAAGGTAGTATAAAAAAAGTTATGGCTAAAACCCTTGAATTGATTAGAATTATTGATGAAGGAGATCCAAAAAATTTCTTGGGAAAATGGTCAAGAGATTTAGGAGTAGAGATACAACAGCAAGAATGGTATAATGCAATAAAGTGTACGCATGATATTATACATTCTATAGTACTAAGAGAAAATTATTTTAAACTTATACACCGGTGGTATTTAACACCTACAAAATTGAGAACTATATATGTAACTGCATCAGATATCTGCTGGAGGTGCAATAAGGAAAAAGGGGATTATAAACATATCTGGTGGTGTTGCAAAGAAATAAGTCCCCTGTGGAAAGCTGCATATGAAATATTGGAAAAAATAGATAATATAAGAGTACAAAAAAATATGAAGACTGCTTTGCTTCATATACTTCCGCCAACTTTATCCTTGGAAAGAAAAATAATAATAATACATGTGTTTGCGGCTACAAAAATTCTAATTGCACGATCATGGAAAGACTATAAATCTATAAATAAGGTATTATTAGAAAGACAATTATTGTTCCAACTTCAAATGGAAAAAGGTATGAGTTGGATAAGTATAGCACACAAAAGAAAGTCAGATATATGTATGGACTGGATTAAAAAGCTACAGGTGATATGTAAAAATTGAATTGATGGCTTGCCCCTTATTTTTTTTTTTTTTTTTTTTTTTTTTTTTTTTTTTATATATGTTTATGATTATACTTTGTTGTTTATGGGTTATTGTAAATTATGTCTTATTTTATATTTTATGTCCTGTTATATTGGAAAAATGAATAAATATGAGTTATTAAAAAAAA